>JXCR01088845.1:0-46895 GCA_002079205.1 Phalaenopsis hybrid cultivar | reverse complement strand
ATCCTCCCAGCCTAGCCACAGATTCAGTAAACAAGCATAGGATTAGTCAATGTTCTTTATGCCTGGACCAAAGGGTAAAAAATAGGATTGCTCCTATTTGGCACATACAGTACTTAATGCATCTTACTTCTTTAAGTTATCTAATTCATTGCATAAGAATACTTGTTTTTATTATCTCTAAATTCTCCAAACCAATTCCTCCAGAAAGGTGTCTCTTTAGAATTAAAAGTTGCATTTAGGAGTAGTTGCTAGATAAAATATCATTTTAATTGACATTCCAAACTAAGGACTAATTGTAGTAGACTAGAATTTGACTAAGGACCTCTTACCTCGCTTCCCTGTGGGATCGATAAATGGGACTCCACTAGAGCCCTGTATTACTTGAGCGATAAGTATGCTTGCGTTTGAAATTATTACTTTACAAAATCATTATAAATATATAAATCTGGGACCATAAATTCTTGCATATTAAAAGTCACGTCAAGTTTTTGGCGCCGTTGCTCGGGATTTAAATCTTCTAGTAGTGGTGTCAAATTCTTGTATTTTTAGGTATATAAAAAAGTCGCTGTCAAGTTTTTTGCGCCATTACCGGGGAAGCTTAGGTAAGAACTCTAGGAGAATTTTAGTTGAATAATTAGGCTTAGACTTGGAAAACTGTAGTGTGTCGTAAAAACTGTTTTGTGTGAGTGTTTTTATATGAAAAAGTGTTGTGAAAAAAAAAATATTTTTATGAAAAATAAGGTGTTCGTGAAAATTTTTTGTTGTGTTGAATATATTTCATCTATTTTTTTGTTTAATTGTTAATGTATTGTTTGTTATGTTAAGTATAAAAAATAAAGGATCTACAGGACTTGTGCCTTATAATCCCGAGTTTGAAAAAAAAAATAAAAATAATAAAAATACAAAAAGGACTCAAAAAAATAGAAATGGAAATGGAAAAATTTTAAGATAATAACTTGAAAAATCATCATACTTCATTCAGGGATTATGTAAATCCTACGATAGATGAAATTCACTCAAGTATACAAAACCCTGTCGTAGAAGCTGACTCATTTGAAAAAATTCCTAAGATTATCCAACTGGTGCAGAACAATTAGTTTGGGGGAACTCCTTTGGAGGATCCCTATTTACACTTATCAAATTTTATAGAATTTTGTGTTATATTTTGTTATAACGGTATGTCAGACTATGTTGTCAGACTAAGGTTATTTCCTTTCTCACTAAAGGATAAGACTAAAATGTGGTTATACTCATTAGCACCTGGCTCTATTAAAAATTGGAAGGCGTTAACTCATAAATTCCTAACTAAGTATTTTCCACCTTCAAGGACTACTAAACTTAGAAAAGATATTATCTCATTTTTTCAGTATAAAGGGGAATCAATATACGAAGCTTGGGAAAGATTTACGGAACTCCTAAGAAAGTGTCCACATCATACTCTGCCTGATTGGTTAATCATTCAAACTTTTTATAATGGGTTAGTAGGATCCCTTTGGTCTATAATTGACGATGCTGCTGGTGGATCATTAATGTCAAAACCATTTGATGAAGCGTATGCCTTAATTAAAAATATGGCTGCAAACAAATTTCAATGGCTCTCTACAAGGGTAAATCTTAAAAAAGTAGCCAGTGTTCATGATTCAGATGTGATTACAATTCTTGCATCTCAAGTTGCCGCAATATGAAGGAAGTTGGACCAATTTGGATTGAACCAGCCTCAACTCACTCCAGTAAATGAGGAAAGTTCATTAGGGCATATGATTGATTCTAACTTATCATATGAGACTTTAAATACCATAAACAACCCATATTCTAACTCTTACAACCCAAATTGGAAGAATCAACCTAATTTTAACTGGAATCATACTACTGACGGTGGAAACCAAAAATGGGAAAATAATCATGCAAATCCTAATGAAAGTTGGAATAATCAGGGGAAAACAAAATATAGACATTCTTATCCATCGAACTCTAACAATGATCAACAATTTGAGAATAAGAAGATGTCAATGGAAGAAGTGGTATTGAAAATGGGAAATCAGTTGCAAAGTCAAAATGCTGCAATTAGAAACATAGAAAATCAACTGGGACAAATTGCTAATTCACTTAGCAATAGACCCCAAGGAACACTTCCTAGAAACATCGAGATCAACCCTAAACAGAACACTAATGAACAAGTAGAAGCTGTCCAATTAAAAAGTGGAAGAGAGATAGAGGATTTGGTTAGAAAAGAGAAAATTATTGTGAGAGAAACAAAGGAAACTAAAAGACCTGAAGAACATGTTTCTAAGGATCTGGAAAAATTACCATCTCCAACTAAAATTAGTTTGGAAAGACCACCACCACCATTTCCTCAAAGACTTAGACAACATGAGTTGGATAAAAAATTTTCAAAGTTCATGGACGTACTTAAGAAGTTAACGATAAATATTCTTTTCGCTGAAGCTTTGAAACAGATGCCAAGTTATGCAAAATTTATGAAGGATATATTAAACAAGAAAAGGAAATTTGGGGATTACGAGACAGTTGCACTAAGTGAGGAGTACAGAGCTATACTTCAAAAAAAATTTCCTCGGAAACTTAAAGATCATTGTAGCTTTACAATTCCTTGTGTAATTGTAAAAATATTATTTGGAAAAGCTTTATGTGATTTAGGATCGAGCATTAATGTGATGCCTCTATCTATATTTAAGAGGTTAGGTTTAGTCGATATTTCTCCTACTATTATAACTCTTCTGTTAGCTGATCGATCTATCATTTATCCAAAAGGGATTATAGAAGATGTGCTTGTTAAAGTGCATAAATTTATCTTTCCTATGGACTTTATTGTATTAGATATGGAGGAAGATAAAGAATATCCCATTATTTTGGGGAGACATTTTCTTGTTACTGAACAAGCTATGATAGATGAGAAAAAAAGAAAGTTAACTATGAATATTAATGACCATGAAATCACTTTTGATGTTTTAAAGGCTATGAAATATCCAACTGAGAGAAATGATGATGATTTTTTTTGGATGGATGAAATTGATTATCTAAGTAAAAACTTTTTCCAGAAAAGTTTTGAGAATAATTTAACAGATGAGATCGAAATGGGCTTTCATGATGAGTCTAAAATGTTGTTTAAAGATGACTGTATGTATGTTCAAGAGAGGTGTGAAATGATGGACGTTACCAAAAATAGTAAGCTTTTAATTCCTTCTGTTGAGAAATATCATGAACTTAAGATGAATGTACACTATACTATTTTAAAGTCTACCAATTTAGGGCATTCATCTACACCACCAGTCTTTATATCTTTAGAATTGACTCAATCACAATAAAAACTTGAATTGAATGATGAACAAGATAAAATTATTGAACTAAGACTTGGAAGAGAATTTAAGGATATATTTCAAAAAAACTTTAAGTTGAGAAAAGAGGATAAGGATATTGAAAGACCAATGGAAGAAATTCTTATGGAATCAGAAAAACTTATTTCCTCAACTAAGATAGATATAGAAAGACCACCTCCACCATTTACTCAGTATCGAGGGGAAGAATTGGAAGATAACATAAAACAGAAAAGTAACATAAAAGNTCCCTTTCTCTCTCCTCCCTCTCTTTCTCTATTTCTTGCTTATCTCGATCTCTCTTTCTTCACTACCTTACCTTCTCTCTCTCTCTCTCCATCTTCTTTGCTATCTCATCCTCTCTTTCAACAACTTTCTCTTTTTGTTTATCTTCCACTCTTTCTACTCTCCTCTCTTCTCTCACTCTCTCTCTCTCAAACTTNGATCTAGAAAGAAATATGAGGAACAAGGATATGAATCAATATGAAAAGGAAGAGCTGAAAGAAAAATTTAAACTCGAGGACTTTGTAGGAATCCCTGGATCTGAAAAAAATTAGGCTATTGATCAAGGATTACTTAATTGAAATTTTGATCTAGGTGGAATCATTTCTTAGGCTAGCGACGTTAAACCAAGCGATTTATTGGAGGCAACCCAAAGTTATCTGTGTGGTTTGATTTAGTATGCTTAAGAGTCGTGATTGTCAGTGTTGTATTGTGTTTTCTTTAGTGTGGATTGATCTGTTTGCTTGATGTTTGGATTGTTAGTGTTTTGATTTGCTTTTTGTGTGCCATGAGGGAGATATTCATTAAATTCTTATTATGGTTAGACTTGTATGTTCTCTTGTAGTAGTTGGATTGACGAGTCCACTACAACTTGGGTCTCACCCGGAGTTGAGTTTTACAAAAGACATTATGAATTTTTGCAGCGATAGTTCCATCTCAATTTTGTTACTTCCTTTCTTGGACTTTATTTTCATTTGATAGGAGTCACAAACCTATTTGATGAGTAACTTATGGCTGATTTTACATCATCCTTACAACTGCTATAGGTGCTTAACTATTGGGATATGGTGATGTCTTGTGTTGGTGCTCGAGAACCAATATATCAGGGATAATCTTATCTTTGGGATTAGAATATATAAAATCATTTATAAGCACCCAATATATTTTTTTAGGGGTTCCGTTTGGAAGTATGACCTCATTTATCTTGTTTGTGTGTTTGTGTTTGTGTTTGTGTTACAAGTTACAAGAATTGAAGAACATTTTTATATTTCAATGTTGATACATGTTATTTATAACTTTATTTAGTTAATTTCATTCTAGCATGTTTAGTTTAGATTTACTTTCTACTACATGTTTTCTATCCTAATAAATAATTTTAGATGTTTTTGATAAAAATTTATGGTAGATAGAATTTCTAAACTGTTTTTCATCTTACTTATATTTTTTGTACTAAATGTTATACATGCTAAAAAGCAAGTTTGGAGGTAAGAAGAAAAATGAAATTTTAAATTGAATATACTTCCTCTTAGTTTAATATTATTGCAAGCATATTTTAGGCTTAATTTACTTACTCCTGTTGTCATTCCATCCTGATTATGCATGCATATAAATTTGATTGGATGTTGCAGTAGCTAGTAGATTCAATTACTCTCCTTTCTGCTTCATTTTATGGAATTAAAACGCAAAATATTTAAAAATTTAAGTTTGGGGGGAGAAAGAAAAACAACTTTCAAAGTTAACTTTATTTGTCCTCAATAACCTGTATTTGATTTGATATCACTTTTAAAATGACTTGTGGCATGTGGTGTTATCTTTAGGTTACTATAACTTTGATTTTAGGAATGTTAGAAAAATAATTTAGTTGAAATCCTTTGTGAAGAAACTGTTCTAGAGTTAAGATATTTTGTAGGAAACTTTAGGAAAATGATTTTGCTATTTATGGTAGAAAGGAGTTGAATATTTGAAAAGCTAAGATTCTTAGATTTATACTTATTGAGAATTGAGCTTTTATTGAAACCTTTTTCAAACTAATACTTACACTTTTCAAAAGTGAAGGAAAGTTTTGGGTTTTGGACTTTAGAAAGAGGATAGTGAAATTCAAAATTATTAAAGGTCTATCCAGATATAGTAATCCTCACAGAAAAAAAGAAAGAAAAAAAAGGATCAAAAAGATCCTAAAAGAAAAGAAAAAGAAAGGATTGAAAAACAATCCATAAAGAAAAAGAAAAGAAAAATAAAAGTCAAAAGAAAATATGTGAGGAGAAGCGTGAGAAAAATCCTAATAAAAAATTTGTTCAATTTGAATCTTTTTAAATGGAAAGAGTTAGAAACAATCCTAAGCTTATTATTATTTAAAGGTATTGGTCAAATTGGTATAGATAAGGTGCTTAAATTTTATGTTTATACTTTCTACGAATCTTTGGTTTGACAGGTTTCAATAACTTTTGAAGTAAATAGAAAATCAGGATTCCTAAGTTGAATATGGGATATTCTTACACTCTAGTTCTAGGTTGATTTGCAAGAATCTCTCCTAAGTTACACTATAACGTTTCTGAGAAAAAAATTATAGGAAAATATACTGAAACCCACAAACAAAAGTTAACATATTTATTTTTTAAAGTTATATGGTTACTTGAGGACAAGTAATAGTTAAGTTTGGGGGTCTTGACACACCTAAAAAATGCTTGATTTTTCATATATATTTTATGCTTAATTTTAATGATATTGCTCTTTAAGGGAAGGTATTTTGCATGTTTTTGGTTTCCGGTACAAGAAATGGACTTTTGGAGAAAAAGAAACAAAAACGGTGCAATTTGGAGCAAAAACGAGCAAGAAATGAAATTTTGCCCTTTGACCTTTCGATATATCTTTCGATGCTTAATCTCTTTTACACTTCTTACATATTTTTTAATGATATTATACCTTAAAGGAAGGTTGTTTTTATGCTTATTTTGTAGGGCTATCTGTTAGGAACACAATGCAACTGAAATGGGGCGAAACGGAGCTAAAACGAAGCCAAACGGAGTGAAACGGTGGAATTGCACAGTCTGCTCGCCGACGGCGCCCTCAAGCCCACCGACGACGCCCTCGAGCCCGCCGACAGCACCCAGGATGACTATGGACCGACTTTTGTCCGTTATGGGCTGAAATTCAACATATGTGGATGCTTTTTGAAAGGATTCTTGTTGGAACTCTTCAAAATTTGTCCCTACACTTTAAAAGAACAAATTTAGGTTTGAAAAACAGCGTTGTTTGTGAGAGGAATGTTAGGAAAAGTGTGGAGAAAGTTTAAGATTTTTAGAATAGGAGTAGAAATGTAGATTTCTACCCTTTTGGAGAGATTGGAGAGGAAATTTTAAGGGAATTTGTAAGGAGATGTTCTAGCATTGCATGGATCGGCGGGAAACTTTGTGAGAGAGATATTTGTCCTTCTTTCAAAGGGAAAAAGCTAAGTATTGTGTTCTTCTTTATCTTTTGATTTTTGTAAAAACTTATCTAGTAGATTTGCTTTGGTTAAATGAAGTTTTCGTTGTGTTTTCTTTATGCTTTGTGATGGGCTTCTCTTACTCTCTTCCTGTTTGAAAATAATGGTATGAGAAGATTATGTCGTTATTTTCATTTTACTTTTCTTTTGTAATGAGTAAAATTCATGTTTAAGAATTTGTGGAAGTGGATTTAATTATAAATGTGATTGTTTTTACTTGCACTTTATTTACATTACAATAAAGGTTTTTTGTAGTGTTAAAATTTGTAATTGCATTAAGACCCAAGAGGGCTATGTAATTCTCAACGAAGTAGAACAACACATTCAGATTCCATGGATGGTTAAGTTCATGGGAGTTGAATGCAAATAAATATTGAAATATACTTTGATGGGTGTAGAATTGGATATTTTAGAGTGACATACTAAAATCCCTAATTTTGTCCTATTGTTTGAGTACTGAAGTGGAGATGTTAGCCCTTAGACGAGGGGAATGTGGGAGCTCTGAAGTGAGAGCTGGTATCCTCCCAGCCTAGCCACAGATTCAGTAAACAAGCATAAGATTATTCAATGTTCATTATGTCTGGACCACAGGGTAAGGAATAGGATTGCTCCTATTTGGCACATACAATATTTAATGCATCGCATTCTTTTATGTTATCTGATTCATTGCATAAGAATACTAGTTTTTATTATCTCCAAATTCTCCAAACCAATTCCTCCAAAAAGGTGTCTCTTTAGAATTAATATTTGCATTTAGTTATAGTTACTATCTTTACATTCAACACTTACATTTAGGAGTAATTGCTAGATAAAACATCATTTTAATCAACATTCCTAAACTAGGACTAATAGTAGTAGATTAGAATTTGACTAAGGACCTCTTACCTCGCTTCCCTATGGGATCGATAAACTGGACTCCACTAGTGCCTCTATATTATTGAGCGATACGTATACTTGCGTTTGAAATTTTGACTTTACAAAATCATTATAAATATATAAATCCAGCTTCATAAATTCTTGCATATTAAAAGTAGCGTCAAGTTTTTGGCGCCGTTGTCGGGGATTTAAATCTTCTAGTAGTGATGTCAAATTCTTGTATTTTTAGGTATATAAAAAAGTCATTGTCACTACCCACTACCTTGATTTGACAATCTAGCAGACTCTACCTTCGGATAATCTATCATGAGCTTTCTTGACACTTTCTTAAGATATCATCAGATCAAAATGCACTTTGCAATTAGTAGTGATGGTTTGTATTTCTTCACTTTATTGCTCTTCGGGTTAAGAAATTCTGGCACAACTTATCAGCACCTAATAGATGTATTTTTTTTTCTAAGAAAAAGGGAAGAAACATTGAAATATATATGGATGATGAGTTATTAAAAAACAAGACAGCTGAACCACAACTAACCCATTTAAAAGAAACTTTTTAAATGCTTAGGATGTTTAATATGAAATTTAACCCGTTGAAATGCACATTTGGAACCTCACTAGTCAAATTATAGCTCTGAGATGATTTATCTCCAAATTGGATGACAAATGTTCTATCTTCTTCTAAGTATTGAGGAAAATAAAAAATTTTAATTGGACTGATGAATCTGAGCAAACCTTACTAAACTTAAAGCAGTGTTAGTCTCTTTACCGCTACTACATAATCTGAAGCCTAAAGAAGAACTTTCATTATACCTAGGAGTGTGCGCAGGTGCTATTAGTTTGGTCCTCATCAGGGAAGAATCAAGGAAACAATTTCCCAATTATTATACTAGTAGGGTCCTTTGAGGGGTCGGAATAAGTTATCATGACATGGAGAAGCTTACTTTTGCTTGTGTTGTTTTCACTCGTAGGCTCCAAAAATATTTGCAGACTCATCCAATTAATTTAATCATTGATCCTTTGCTTAAGTCCATACTCACTAGACCAGAACATTTTAGTTAATAAATGTGATAGATTTCTCAAAAACAGGCAGATCAAGCTGTTGACCACACTTTTGGTTGAGGTCTAGTTTCCTCATTAGCCTAGGGTCTAGCCATAGGACTTTCCTATTGACTATAAAAGGAACCCTCACATTTATAAATTCTAAACTCTTTTCTGCTCAACTTAAAGTTCCACATATTGGTCCTGACCTCTAGCACTTAGTAAGTGAGGTCAATATGGGGGAGCTCAAGGGGCATCCCCTTAAGACTACTTGGCCTTAGAGTTGACCTTGAGTGCTGGTGTGGAGCTAGTTCACTCACTTGCACACCACATCCCACTCACTACCCTAAAGTCAAACTTGTTGGCTTTGATCCATTGATCTTTTGGGAGACTCATGTATATGGTCACCTAGACCCACTAGCTCTAGGCTAAGGTCTATCTAAGACCAGTACATGAAGGACCCAAAGTAGAGGATTCCATTGGTCCATAGCTCAAATTGGGTGATTTGCATTCCAACTTTTACCTAAGTACTCAACTTAGCCTTTTACCCCCAAACATTATATTTGACAAAAATTACTCAAATTACCCAAGTCTATTCAAAAATGATTTCAAATTATTTCAAACTACCCACATTGCCCAAAACCTCCCAAAATTTTCAAAATAACCAAAATACCGCCAAATTTGTCAAAATTAAAAAAAATACCCTTGGTGACCCAAACTTCCCCAAAACCCTCGAAATCATTTCAAATGACTCCAAAACCAATTTGGACCCTTCAAATTAAACCCAATTTGCCCAATTTGACCATTTTGACCAAAACCCTCAAAATTGCCCATAACGACCCAATTTCTACAAATTCACCCCAAATGTCCCTCAATTTCATCTCAATTTTTTTCAATTACAATTCTAAACTCAAATTCATCATAACTATGATCATTTAAAACCAAATTCAAGCTTAATTTACCCATGGTGAGCTCAATTTTGATCGAAATCAAAGCCCCTAATTTGACCATATGACCCAATCTCACCCAATTGAACTCCATTGCCCACTCAATTGCCTCAACTTGGATCCCAAACTCTTCCTAACATTCTTACTAATCAAATTGATCCCTTAATTAGCCTTGATAAAGCATCAATTCCACCCAATTTCAACCCAAAATCAAAATCCCCAAATTTGCCCCAATTTAGCCACCTGCCCAAATTCCACCAAATTGAATGCCCTAACCCTAAAATTGGCACCCAATTGATGTTTAAAACTCTTTATGACATTCTCCTAGACCATTTTGAGCCATCAATTTAGACCTAGACCAACCCTAGCCTAACCTAAACCCCAAATCCAACCCAAACACCCCCAAATTGACTAAAAGACTGAATTCCTCCAAATTGAACTTCCAACTTAACTCAAAACCACTACAATTCTTCTCTAACTATCTTTGACAATCATCTACATCAAATTGATCAATCAATTAAGGTAAATAGCACGGCTAGCCGAATCCAAACCCAACTTCAAGCCAACTTGACCCACATGGACCATTTCACCAAATTTAACTTAACCAAGCCAAATTGGCCAACCAAAGACCACCACAGCCACTAGGTGCACCCTTTGAACCAAGCCAAACCCTCTTGAACTATACAAGGGAAGCTATGGACCAACGGTTCCCAAAATTAAGAGATTTCATCCCATTTTTTGGTCTAAACCAAATATCTTTATCATCATGTGAACCCATTAAAGGTTAATCATAATTAACCCTCCCACTGGCTCACCTGGCCACGTGACTACCTCCTCTGCACTAGCCAGCCACCCTAGTTGTTGGAAAACCCTGAAGCCGAGAGCCTCCATTCCTCCATCAAAACCCAATTGCACCCATCCAAGCTAGTCAATCCCAATTAGCTTTGGCATTTTTCTACCCTCCACCTAAGCAATTAATTGAACCCAAATTGAAGCTTTGAGCTCCACCCCAAGCCCCTCTATTTAAGCCACCTCCTCCATGGCCAAAAGAGGGGCTGACCAATTTCCTTGGGGAGACTCTATCTAATTGCTTCCAAACAATCTCCAAGAACACCTAAGCTCAAGCCCGCCACTTTCCCCCTTTGGATTCCCATGTGAGAGCTCAATTTTGATTTAAAAATTCAAGGAAAACTAGGACACTTTCTGTCACAGCTCCACACTCCACCAAACCTCAATTAACTGTGCACACACCATCTTTTGAGTGAGAGAAGTTGATTCCCCACAAAAGCCCAATCATAGAGAGCCTCTAACATAGCTCTAGACCAACACCTGAAATCCACTTTAATCGAAATCATACCTAGACAACTCTCTAAGGCCTAGGACTTCATCTGGAGGTTCTTTGGACCCAATCGAAGCTACCACAACCATCTAATTGAGGCCTCCTTCTCAGATAAAGGTTTAAAACTTTAACCCTAAATTGAGCTTCATTTGATTCTCCATACGTATTTACAATATTTCATACTGCATAAGCCATATAGATATACTCGTCTTGAGTAGATGAAGGTATAGAAACAAACCCCATGCGATTTGTTTGAGTCTAGATGAATATCTTAAGATTTTATTGTGAACGGTTCTCTGGTTGGCTCGTTTGGGGACGATGAACGGATGTTGTTCGATTGCACGTGTATTGGATGGACAGTTGAGATCACATTGGACAAACTCTTGGAATGAAAAAGCGTGTTGTGTGGCAGCTGAGGTGGCTGACGGCGTCAAATAGCGGAGCGCCGCGTGGAAGCTCGGAGCGGACAAGGAGTTGGCACTGCATTTTTAAGTAAAAAAATATGGATTTTTTTATTTATTTAAATGCATGAACTTCAGAAATCCATATATTTCTCTAGAAAAATCAAAAAAAAAATACCCTCTTGCTCAGTGAATAGAGGAGAATAATGTGGAGGAAAAATAAAAATTATTTGATGACTCTCTAATTTTTAATGAATTAAATACTCTCTAAAGTATTTCAATTCATTATGATCAAACATTTATCACCATGACTTGAAATTTTGAGGGTTTGCTCCTCATGACAGAGGCTATGTCCTTTGATTTTTTCCAAGGTCAGAGGACATCTCTATGATTCTAACCTTAATTTCAAGCTAAGATGACTATTTTAGCTTATTTTAATTATATAAATTAAAATACCACTTAAAAAATTATAAGAATAATTTTAGTAGGTTTCTTATGGTCAGAGAAGCTTAGGAAAAATTATATGATGATTTGAATTATTTTGTACATTTCTATAGTTAATTAAATGTATATATCTTGCTTTAATTTATGTAAATTAAATTTTAATTAAAAATTGAAAAAATCAATACCACGCTATGTAAAAAAATCATGTTTACCCACTATAAAAATTTAAAAACTAGTTTGAGCACTAAAGTTGATTTTATAAGAAACCTTGTATTTTTGTTCAAAAATAATTATATTAAATTAAACATATTTGATAAGATTATGAAAAGTTTTTTTCTTAGTTCTTTGTGATCAGGGGCACTTAAGAAAAATAAATTTATTTTTGAAAAAATACTTGAGTTTTTAGCTTTATTTTGAATTTAAAATAATTTAAAATTTTAAAAATACCAAAATTTTTTAAAAGGTGCCTACTTGTTCTCTGATCACTTAGAATTCATTAGGATATTTTTCCTAATTTTTCTAAGTTAAAAATAAAATGTTAAAAGCTTAAAATGAATTTTTCTTATTTTCCCATTAAAATAATTATAATAAATAAATTAAAAATAAAAAAATGCAAAATTTCTTTCTCTCAATTCAAAATTTAATAAAAAAATATAAAAATAATTTTTGTAAATAAAACATCTTTTCCATTCAAATTAAATCATAAAAATCAATAATAATTACAAAATTTAATCAAAAATTTAATTCAAAAAAATATATATATAATTTTGTCAAAGTGTTTCTTTGACTTAACGGGGCCTCTAGTGATTTTCTCATGAATAAAAACCTTATTTTTGAATAGTCAAGTAAAATCAACTTTGAAAATACTACTTTCTAAATTTAAGTAATTATTTAAATTAAACTAAACTTTAAAAACCTACATTTCCTCCTCTCGTGTTTTAATTAACCCATGGATAGGACGCTCTAAAAATTCTCAAAATCATTTGAATTTTGATTAATGTGTTATGAAGTGAAGAGCCCCAAAGGCAGGAGGGTAACTTTAGATTTTGGTGTCTTAATCAAAATTTAAGATTAATTAGAGGGAAGAAGGGAAATTTTGATCCTAATGAACATTTTTGGATAATTTAAATATGATGGGTAAGAGGTAGGAACTCACTTGCTACCTTTTCCATAATGAGAACAAAATTTCAATCTCCTTAATTATCTTGACTTGGAAGTCAATCAAAATTAAATGATTCTTAAGTAATGGGTTTGTGTTAAAAAGATAATATTTCATTAATTTCAAGCCCATAATTGATGATATTGTGATCTTTCAATAAGAATGCATGTCATTTAAATCAAAATTATGTTGCTTACCATTTTACCTATTGTGATTGTTCAAGGCTTTGTAGTGACCTAGGCTTGATATTTAAACTCATTTAGTCAAATTTAGAAGATAACCTGATTGATGAGTAATACCTCTTTACATTACAAGCCTAATTTTAACTTTGGAGACTAAAACCTTTACTTACCTAAATTCTCCTTAGGGACACTCACCCACATAACTCTTAAATGAAATATCAATTGATTAATAGAGTGTCCTAGCTTTGGGATAAATAGAACATTAAGTTTCCTTGAGCAATGGGATAACCTTAGCTTAACCTTGGATGATCAATAGAACAATATGATAAGTTCAAAATAAACTCGAAATATTTCAAGAAATTTTCAAAGTGGTTCAGGGACATGCCCCAAGCATTTTGAAATCTCTTGGATATTTTGAAGGGCAACAAATTGAACTTCTTATATTTTGTTCTAAAATTATCCACTAAGATCTTCCAACACTCAATAAAGTCATAACTTTGGGTTTGGTAGTTATATCTTCATCTACTCCTGCAATTTAAATTTCTTATAAAATTATATACATGTTGTCAAAGCTAACCTTTCAGGTGGAGGAGAGAGAAGAATCGACAGGTGCACTTTTAAGTTATTGCATTTGCTTTTCGTACCTCATGTTTCTTGCTTGTATATTTAAAGTCACTCTACATGTCAAAACTGAAACCAAAACTAAAAAATTAAACAAGATAAAATTCACCGTCACAATAGCCAAAATATAAGACAACTCAAAATTTAATCATAAATAAAACAACAATAAAAAATTGTAACTAAATTAAGACGTCTCTATCGGATGAATCCCTCAAAGGAGGTAACCTACGGCTGCTAACAAGATTTCCCACAGTCTAAATAAAATTATGAAACTCATTAAGTTGAGTTTAGTAAATTCATTTGGACTAAGTGAATCTAAAAGAAAATAGTGGTGGTGCCGAAACGAGGGAACTGTAAGAACCTAACTGGCATCGCTCTAATTAAATTTAAGGTTCCTGATAACATTTAAATAATCATTACCTTATGAAACATATGATTTGACATCATGACTTGACACATTAGAAAACTTAAACTCACCACGATGAGGAGCTTGGAGCTTGCATTGTGGGCAGCGCGACCTTCTTCAATAGCAAAACATGCCTACACCAGCTAAACCATTCCTTAGAATTAAACAGCAAGTCATAGGATTTTGAGGTTGTCTGTCTAGTGTGACATAAATTATCAACTTATCTTTAGGCCTTTGTATGGCTCTACTATACAATATAAGCCCTAACTCGCTTCAGGATTTTGGGGTTTTCGTTCATCATGACCTAAATCCTCACATCTTTTAGGCTAATTGTGTGATAGTTTCACGTGGATGTAAGCCCTAATTAAAAAAATTGGCATGATGAAACATTTAAATATTTCTCCTCTAAATTGAAGCATAGGGTAAACTGAGAAGTCACTGAGGTTCTACTGAGGATTCGTGACATCCCCTAGTTCTTCTTCCTTTGGATTCTAAGAATAAATATTCTAAATTTGAGCCATTCTCATTTCATACCTCTTTGTCTGATCTCGTTGAAAAGTCCTAATCCATTGACCTCTTTGAAAATAATATCCCCAGATTTTTATCGAGATTTTTTTTAGGTGACTTCAGTTATCTAAGATATAATTAACTATAAGGGCTTACCTTTACAGTAAACTTTCCAGAATCCAGCTTAATATAAACCCTATTTAATTTCTCATATTAAATATGGGAACTTGTCGACTTATAAAAATTGGTTTCGTAGACCAAACGGATGTTGTATATTTTTTTGTTTATTTGATCGAGCCTCACTCTCAAGTCTTGTATTTATCTTTTGGGGTAGATATATAGCTTGAGGTGTAGTGCTCTTTCATCTAAACTTTGAAAGATGTGGGATTAGTTTTATTTCATATTTTTTCTAAAAAAAACTATATATACATATGTAAATTAAAATGTCTTTCTAAAGCGGGCGACGGGATTTCGATTTTGGCGGCCAACAAGTTCTAACGAGCAACTTTTTAACAAAATAGTGTCGACACAAGCAAAGAACATGAAGCTAGAATGAAAATCTAAACCCCCCACGTGGATAGAGCTCCAGGACAAACTCAAGTTGGTATTGGACTGGCCTTAAGAAATTTGACTGTAGAACATATTTATCATTTGGTCATCCTTACATTTACAGTAACCAAAAATTAAGTGAAATACGAGACCGTAATTGTTGGGTTGCGGTTAGCTCAAGAAGTGGGTGGGCATCACTTAATTGTAAGATCTGACTCTAACTTGGTTAATAATCGGGTTAATGGGGAATTAAGAGCCTTAGATGAAATGTTGTTCTATTACTTGAGTAGAGTTAAAGTGGAAATTGAAATGTTTGTATGTTTATGCATCAAACACATAGGCCGAGAGGAGAATCATGTGGCAGGCCTTTTTTCAAAAGGCACAAGAGTAGGAAATTGACCACCCCAAAAGCTTCTTTAGCCATCCATTGAAGAACCTGAAGTCATGAAAATGGAAGCAAATGACAAAAAAAAATTGGTAGACCCATACATTCATTATTTTAAAACAAGCAAAATTCATGAAGTCATAACTGACCTACAAAAGTTCAAGTTCAAAGTTGCCAAATATTTTCTCAATAAAGACACATTAATCCAAATTTTAACTACTTTCTCACTCATAAGATGCATCAGAGAAAGTGAAGTGGAAGACATCCTCTGGGAAGTACATTAGGGCGAATGCAAGAACCATTCAGAGGAAATACATTGGCTCATTAGGTATAAAGATAATGTTATTTTTGGCCAACTCTTCTAAAGGATGCAGAGTAATTCTTCTAAAGGATTAGGCAATGTTAAAAACACACTTGGGTACAACACCAACTGACCCACAAGTTACAATTGATTTTCAGCTCCTAGTCTTTTGTCGTATGGGGGTTAGACATCCTCGGTCAGTTCCCGTCCACTATAGGATAAAGAAAGTTCCTTTTAGTAGTTGTGGATTATTTTTATAAATGGATAGAAGCTAAAGCACTTGCTTGAATCACTCCATGTGTGATCCAAAATTTTATTTGGACAGATATAATCTGTCAATATAAGTTACCTGCAATGCTCATTATAGATAATGAAACTCACTTTGTTGATTATGGAGTAAAAGAGTGTTGTTAGAACCAAGGAATTAATTTGTAATTCTCATCTATGCATCATCCGTGAACCAATGATCAAGTTGAAACCACTAACAAGATTTTATTAAATTTATTAAAAAAGAAGGTCAAAGGTCTAAAGGTTATGTGGGTAGGTATGCTTCCTTCGGTCCTTTGGGCCACTCACACCACTCTACTGAATGGAAGCCTTGCTATATATTGAATATAGTCATCATAATCAAAGAGTAATCATTGCAATATCTTTCATGAAGGGGAGTTAAGAGATTGGGAAAGTAAGAATGGAGAAGGAGCCTCACTTTCTCTCACTATGCTTCAAGAGATTTGAATGAATGTCGCTCTATAGCGGGAGGAGATGAAAAAAAGTGTAGGTTGGTACCACAACAGGAATGTTCAAGAAAAGAAATTTTCTATGAGTGATTTGGTTTTAAAAAGGAATGATCCAACCATTAGAGGCCAGTCAATCTGCAAGCTATATTAAACATGGACTAGCTCATTCATTATCAATCAATAGGTTGCATTTGGTATGTATAAATTAAAAACACACATGGAGAAAGTCCCTCCACGACATGGAGTGGAGACAACCTTACAGAATTTTTTCCATAAACAAAAAATTCTTACTTTGTATTTATAATTATATCTGAGAGAAATTATTCTTGCTAAATCAAATATTTTATTTATCTCGGTCAAGTGGTACAAAATATCCAGAGGATAAGAAACGCAAAAATACATCATTCACAAAACTTTTAAAATAATAAGAAATTCTTAAAGCAAGCGATGGCTCTGTGTTGAAACTCAGTCGATGTGTCCTTGCTAGGAGCCCTTAATTTCTCTTCCTCGCTCTCTTCACATTTACATTTTTCCACCTTGAGAAGCAGGAGAGAGTGTAGAAAGAAACACTTGATGCCAGAATGCTTATGAGTCATCCTCCTCTGTTGCTAATGGGGAAGAGTTCGAACCCTCCTAGCAACAACTAATGAATGAACATGTTGGTGTCCTTGGGATCGTGTTGTATGCACTTCCTTTCCCCATGGGATAAAACACCCATTTGTGTCTTTAGGATAATCAGATAAAAACTCTGATTAACCCAACTTGAGACTCAACTTCAAGCTTGAATTAAGTCTTAACCCTAGTTTAATTAAGGATTGATTTTATTTTGACTTGGTTTAACTTGGCTTACCTAGTCAATCTAAATAAAGTAAGATTAGTTTGACCACAATCAAACTAAGTCAACTTGGCTCAATCCTATAAAACTTTGGTCAATTTAAACAAGTTTGAAGATAATCTGAGAGACAACTAACCTAATTCAAGTTAACTCAGAATACCCAAAAACTCGCTTTAGATCAATTCAACCCAACTTGCATTGATCTAAAATCAAACTAGGCCTAGGTGACTGAAGGTTAAGTTTCTCATACAATAACAAAAGCAAACTAAGCCTCGGTCATGGACAATATTGTCTAAGGTACCAAACCAACCAAAATAAAATGACTTGAAATTCATCTTAAAGGAAATTAAATTTTATACATGAGCAAAAAAAAATTCAACATGGTTTGAGAAGGTATTTTGGAGGAGGCAACCCATGACTGCTAACAAACTACCTTCCAGTCACTTGTGGCTAATCAAGTTGCAAACCCCAATGACTCGGGATGATGGAACCATGAGATCTTAGCTGTGTCATCTCAAATAAAATAAATAAATAAATAAATTTAGTTGGCTAAGAAGACTTAAGCAACCTAAAATTTTCAAGCTCTATAATACAAAAAAAACATTAAAACTTTAATGAAACCTTAACAAACAAAGATCATCGAACATGGTTTTAACCCGACTATCTGAGTTTACAAAGATCTCTTAGAAGACACAATTTGTGGTTACTGACAGGAATCTTCTGGTCATAGAAGGTTTGACTACCTCTCAAACTAAGT
This sequence comes from Phalaenopsis hybrid cultivar, assembly GCA_002079205.1. NCBI lineage: Eukaryota > Viridiplantae > Streptophyta > Magnoliopsida > Asparagales > Orchidaceae > Phalaenopsis > Phalaenopsis hybrid cultivar. The sequence goes on along the minus strand of JXCR01088845.1, from coordinate 28,592 downwards.
AAACCAGCACATCTTGATGACCCCGGGATGACAAAGCCATAAACATCTTGACCGAGTCATCTAAAAGTTTAAATAAAATAAATTGATGAAGAAAAACATAATGTTTCATGTTAACTTTGTTTTGTAGAGCTACTGAAGAAAAAAGGCAGACATCACCTAAGATTTGCTTTACATGTTATTAGGGTGTGCTAACTCTATTTCACAGGGATGAATATTCAAACCCCAAAGAAAAATGATGAACCTCAACTAAATTATCAATGACACAACAAAGTTTTGGGATGATTCATAATTATTAGGAATTTGCTACTTTTAGGATAGGACTTTTCCATTCCTTTCCTTGATAACTACCTTTCATTTTTTTGAGAACAAATCTTAACCTTAATTGGGGTTTTTCTTATGTAGTACTAATTACTTAAGATGTAATTGACTATAGGTGCTTGACCTTATAGGAAGAGGCAGACTCTAGAATGGTTTTACTAACCCAAACTCTCTGGTTATCAGTTTTCGTAAGTTCTTCTTTGCGATTGTGTCTTTAAAGCATTACAGACATAAGCTTTAAAGCTGTCAATGTGAACATTCACCTTTATGAAGGCTTCCTACAGACTTCGTTCGTTCCAGTTATTGACTGCCCTAGCCCACCGATTTCTCTTCTTGTAATTCATCTATATGATATGAAATGAAGAATTAATCAAAGAAGAGGGCAACAAAACAGAAAACAAACTGGTGACTCCATGACAACAACACTGACATCAAATCTAACTGACATAAATGAAGACCGACGGCAGCAATGACAAAAGTTGCCAACACATACTCAACAGGACTTGGCAATTTTACAACCCAAGATCTAGGTTACGATTCTTTGCTTCATCGCATTGATTTGATTGTAACATTATGACAACTTTTGTTATGGTGTGATGTACATCCTGTGGAGATGAACGCCACTACATGAATTGAAACTAATTAGACAACACTCATTTCTTAAAGATAGTCATGCTTAAATTGACCAAAACAAAATAATTAAACTTGATCCAACTAATAATGTTTGCTTATAAGTGCTTAACATAAGATTTGATAATTCCTTTAAGCATGACCAATGAGAAAAGCATCATTGCTCTGTTAAGTGCTAAGCAAATGTGTGTGATGAAGGATATAAAATTTTAAATTGCTCCATTATGCTTTATTTGGTAGAGCTTCTTATTTATTTGTTTTGGTTTAAAGATCTAAACAATTTCCTATAAAAATTAGTGAATTAAATTGAAGGCTTGGGAGACTAATCACGAGTGAATATAAATTGTATGGAAATTGATTAAACCTCATGATGCCTAGAAGATCAAGAAAATGAATTTGAAAATCCAAGGCCAAAAAGCTAGAAGAGTTAGGCTAGGTTATATAAAGGTAAACATAAATAACTCATTTTTCTTTTTCTTTTGGGTGTACTATGCTTCCCATCCCCTTAAAAACATATATAACTCATTATTTATATAATTATGTTTTTTCCTTAAGAAAATAAATGTTTTCTACTGCAAGAAATTTTTGAAAATTTAAAATAAAATGAAATAGAAACCCTAGGCAAATTACCATATGCATTTCATAATATATATACTCTTCTCCTCATATGCTTTCCTCGCATAATGTAGGGCCCATCTAACCTATGAGAATTACAATCACGTCTAGAGAAATATTGTATCATTTTTGTAAGCCAAAGGCTATGCTTTAATAGGGTTGTAATTGAGTCGAGTCAAATCAAATATCGAATGGATTGGATTTGGCTTGTTGATATTATAAGTTCGTGTTCAACTCAATAATATTCGTGCAAACCATTTACATGTATGTTCATATTTGCTTCTTTAAACTTATAGTAGTTATATTTGTTTTGTACCTGATTTGTATATTAATTGAATGAGTATGTAAATGAATTAATAAACAAGCTAAAAATTTATATGAGTAATCGACTTTTCATATAAAGTTATTTAGAAAAGAATTTATAAAAATAAGCAAACAATTAATTAAATAAATTTAAAATTGGTATATAGCTACTTTACACTAATTAAATAACATAAAATATAAGTTGCAAGCAAATTTTTTGGAATCCAATAAGAAATAATAGGTACTAATAAATTAATTATTTGAATAAAAACAAACATGCCAAAATTGTCGGAAGGGAAACGTCGGGGTGAGTTTGTTAAAACTTGTGCAAACCGAGGCTCGTGGAAAGGCAAAAATGATAAAAATAATAAATATTATTAACTTAATTTGATTATATAGCCCCATGAGCAAAGGCTCCTGTCATGATGAACCCTGCGATGTATTAGTGATAGAGTTTGTTAAAACTTGTACAAACCGAGGCTCGTGGAAAGGCAAAAATGATAAAAATAATAAATATTATTAACTTAATTTGATTATATAATTGATAAATAAATTATATATATATATATATATATAACGGAATGGTCGGAGGCTATTATACTAGCCTCGGTCATCTCTCATGCGCATAAGAATTCGAGTGCAACACTCTACACTCGTGGGGATTTGAGCCCCAGACCAGAGGAGACTTACAACTGACAATCAGATGTCCAACAAACTGATCTGAGTATGTCATATATATATATATATATATATATATAATTATTCTTAAAATATTTTTTTATTTTAAATTATTACATATTATTATTCAACATACATAAGTAAATAAACTATATTTAATCAAACATTATTTAACATTGAACTTAATATCAAATACTTAACAAGTTCTTTATTGAACAACAAATGTGCTTATTGTGAACATAAAAAAATGAGCTGGACCATGTTTACATATGGCTTATTTAACTTGTGAGTTTCAAAAAAAACATTCAAACTTCTCTTTTTATTTGTTTAAAAAAATCAAAATCTACTGTTAGTTAAGTTGAGTTTAATTGCTCATCGAGCACGTCCATTCATTTATAGCTATATTGAATTCAAAAGTGTCCTGAAAACATGCCCAATGAATAGAGCATACAAAGGAGAGAAAAAAAAAACAGTAATGAACAATAAAGAGTGCGTTAACATTATTCATGATTTGGACCCTCTATTTAAATAAAAGGGTTTCAATCTTACAAAATTATAGATTTGCATCTTCATCATTAACTTTTCTAAGGGCCCTTTAGTAAATTACATGAACATTTGAATATAATAAGGCCGGTTGGTTTATCAGAACAGTGACAAGCTTTTCGGCTGCTCAATCTGCTATCACTCTTTCGATACTTGATTCGGATTTTAGTTATCCGACGATCGATTCAAAGAAAGCAGATTGTCATTTGAAAGGCCGATATCATTTAACACGCTTGTTGGCATCTTACGTTTTCCTCGTCAGCCTCACGTCCGTCGATCATTTGGTAACTGTCCGTTGTCAATTATTCTACACGACCGCTTATGTGATCGATCGTCCCTTCCCTATGAGCCGTCTGATTATTTTGAGTTTCATGCCAATATATTTTTTTGTATACAAGCCCTAACTTTAAAATTCTACCATATGCATTTCACTTTAGAGTGCACTTTAATAAAACCAATATTGAAAAGAAAATTTGAGAAGAGTAAGAAATACATTGAAAGCATGTTGAAGGAAAGAAGAGGAGAAAAGTACTAACCTTAAGAAAAGAAATGGCAGTGAGGGCTTCTATTGGCAGCACGAGGGAGAAAAAAAAACACTTGGTAGAAGACTAAAGGGATGATTACTTCATGGAGCATACTTTCAATGGAAGGAAGAGGATTTCTTTTTTTTTTTTTTTTGGACATTATTTTTCATCATTTTCATTCTATATCCAGAAGTACATTTTTTACCATCAATAAAATACTTTTATGTAAATCTCGATCTATCAACAAAAGAAAATGTGGAGTCTTTCGTAGTAAATTTCAAACCAACTGAGATTGTTTTGCAAAAGGGAAATAAACTGGCCTTTACATGCGTCTATGTTGAATAATCAAATACTGAAATCAAAGCAGATTGAAATACTGCAAATCTTATGTGTGTTTCAGTTTAAGTATCATTACAATATTTCTTTTAACAACATTTGATAAATATATTTTTACATAATAACTCTTATGTGTGGTCCCACTGGATTGTCTATTTGACATAAGGGTCTAAATCATTCAAGGGCTTGCTTATCCTTTTAATGAGAGAAGAGGCATTTATTCAGGGAAGGTAGCTGTTCTATTTCAGAAGAGCATGACTAGTTGCTTTCAGAGCTTTATGATTGATGTCCCCATAACTATGATCAATGGATAAAGATCAAATATTAAAACTTTTTATAAAATTTTCTGTAATTGACCGCCCTTTGCCATCAGATTTCCATAAAATGATGCCACATAGAAATTTGTGTTTTATTGTAGAATTACAAAATTCATGGAAACTTGAGCAGTGTTTGGCTCCAACTTAGTTATAGGTTAAATAGGATTTATCAAATCAAGTGATTCCGATAAATTTTTTTGATAGAGTTGGAGCTCGTCAGTGACAGTAGAACAAATCCTTAATCTGTCTCACAATTGGATTTATTAAATCATGATTTAGGTCGTAAAAGAAGACGGAACACGAGAAAAAGAATATCTTACAGTACATGAAAATTTTCAATTTGATTGAACATGGATTTAATTTTCATTTTTATGATGTTTTGCTGGATTTAAGTTAATTTCATGGCTTATTCCTATTTAAAATGTGTTTAGGTCAACTTTTCCTTTACTTCGCAGTTTGAACAGCACTGAGACATTCATTTGGTTGCTTTGTTTCTTCTGTGTTTCCGAATCACGGTGTTTGCAAAACAAAGTTTTACGAACGCTTAAGCATTGTAGCGGCCCGCGTCTTGACACATTTTTCATAACCTTAATAAGGATCAAAAATTTCTTCTAGGAAATAGTAAGGAAGAATGATATAAAGAATTCTTCATTGGATCTTTATTATGATATATGCTTATGAATCATCGAAACCACAAATCTCCTTGAATATTAAGAAAGACTGAGAATTTCTTGCAGTATATCTTACAAGAGCCTATTAGCATCCTAAGAAGTTTGGAGATTTTAGGATGATGAAGAAATTGTCATTTGATAAGATGGTTGAAGTTACAAAACTTAACTATTTTGAAGAACATAAAAATAATTATACTTTAAGAGTATTATACTTTATTTCTAAGAAATTGTTCTATCAAATCAGAATATCAAACTCATCATGTTTCAAGGGGGGAGGTTTATTGAAAGGTGCAATATGTCACACACCATTAAATTTCATATATTTTTAACATGGAAATTTATGCAGTATGTAGAGAAAAGAAAAACATATATATTCAACAAAATGTTATGGAGTAAGGCCATATTTTTGTATGATATAAACGATGTGAAAAACATTTCTTTCATAGTAAACTAAAAATCTGAAAACTGTAAATTCCAGAGTTCCAAAAGATCTGAAAATTATTCAGTTTGTTTTTCAACTGAATTATGTTCTCAGTCATAGGTAGAAAAGAACTAATAGATTCAGATTTATTTATTTCATATTCTAGTTATAAAAATTAAATAGTAAAATAAGATTCCACAACATCAACCTTACATCAAATCAAGTTAGAAATTTATCAAAAATAAATAAATAAATTAGAATAACTGACCTGATTAATATTAGGATTCAAACCTACAAAAATATTTTTTTAAAGACCACAACTAACCACTGTCCACTGGACTACCACTAGCTAGAAACAAAAATACAGACTGCTTCAGATGGAGCATGTGATATTATGCTTCAAAATCATTTAAGTAATGAACGAATATGGCTTTCACTAGAGAAGAAAGATTTGTAGAAGTTGAATAATTTAATATTAGTATTCATACATGGTGAACACATAATATAACAGCTACTGCAACTAGTGATGCTGAAAGACAAAAAAGGATATAAAAACTTCAAACTCCTGAAATGTGAATGCAGCAAAGGAAATCACAAGAAGGATAATGAGTTATATTATCACAAGAAGGATAATGAGTTATATTTGTCGTTTTAAGGGATCAAATTGAGCTGTAGGACACTCGTTTTATGGTTTATATATCCAATATCGTGTCCATTTAATGGAAAAATGTGCCTTTTTCTTCACCTTGCTTCTTTCCCTTGACCATTTACAGCACAAGCATCTTCAAATCTCTCCCTCCATGCTTGCTGAAAAAAAAAAATTATGACACTGTTTTGATTGAGGTAATTGAAAGATTAAATAAAAAAAAAAGGATGAAATGGTAAATGAATTGAATTGAAAGAAATCAAAAGAATTATTTTGTGAAAAAACTTCACCATTTCATTAACACTTGGGCTGAAATAGAACCTTACAACATTTACGAACAAATCACTAGGCTGAAATTTGAACCCTACATTAGGTACAAATTTCTATACTTCCCCTCGTGATGGGCAAAAGATATCCGTTAAGTCCATCTCGTCATACAACCTAGACTAGGAGTGTGCATTCAGTCGGTTTGGCTGAAGCGGTTTGAAAATTTTACAAACTGTAAGGAACCGAGTTCCAGGATCCAATTAACCGATCCAAAAAAAAATTTCAGGAGAACCGCACTAGTCAAACCGAATTTTAATTCGGTTTGATCGATTCAGTTATACAAAAACCGATATTTAAGAACTTGCGAAATATAACCAAAATTTAATTCAGTGTTGCACATCTTTTATTTAATTTCTACAATACTTGTGAAAATATGGGAATACTAAAATTATAGTATAATAAATGAATCACGAAAATTGAAACATGATAATTAAACATGGTTTATGTCCAAGTACAGTAAGCTTTTCACGGTTTTATTATCTGTAGTGTTGTTTAGTAGATCGGTTTTTCACTTTACACCGAAATTTTAATTTTAATGAGAATTTTAGTTCGATTTTTTGTTAGTCTGATTCTTCTTTTTTAAAAACAAACCGTAACCAATAAACCAAATTATACAAATTTTAAAGAAGCAAACCTAACCGTTATTTAAAAAACCGAACCAAATCAATAATTTGGTTCGGTTCGGATCAACTTTTTTGTATTTATCCAAACAATGCACCGCCCTAACCTAGATAAATCTAGTGAGCTAAGTTCATTGGTGAGGCAGTCAGCTACTTGCTCTCTAATACCTACATGACTTAGCTCCAGTAGATTGTTATTTAGCTTTTCCTTGATTAAGAACCTATCAATCTGTACATGTTTGGTTATGTCATGTTGTACCTAGTTATTGGTGGTGTTGATTGTTGACTTGTTGTCCACTATGGGAATACTGTGGATTAGCATACAAAATAATTCCAACACAAAATTAGTGACCAAGTTGAGTCTGTTTAGCGTCACCAGCGATCTTACTCCCAAAATGAGGAGTTGTCTTGAGTGGAGGTCGCTAGGCAACGCTATAACATTGGATTAGCGTTTGCATTAGTCGAAGCTAAAATTACTTATTAGCGTCGGTGTCCGCTAATATAGATGCAAAAACCCTAAAATAAAGGTACCGTGAACCGCAGCCTCCACTTTGTATTTCTTCTTGCATGAACTCCTCTTCGTCTCCTTCAACTTTTCTTCATCGTGTTCAAACTTTTCTTGAAATTCAGACTCCAATTCACCACTCCAACCCCGTCCAAGGTGAGAAATCTACTTCCACAAGTCCAAGCTTTGGTTTAGCATTAGTTTTCATATTTTGTTTCCTTGCATAGGTGTCAGATCTGAAAATACATAGATTTTGCTCAAGTCATTTTTGTATTCCTTTATTAGGTATGCAATGTATATGAATTTCATGGTTTTAAATAAATTTAGAGTGATAGTGCTTAAATATCAAAGTTGAGGTTTGAGACAGGTAAATATATAGGAATTTTATTACTATGTATGTAAATATGTGCTTTGTATGTGAAAATGTAAGTTTAAGTGTGAGATATGTAAATACATAAGAAATTTGTGTTGTGTATGTAAATAAAAAAGTTTAGGAGTGAGACATGTAAATGCATAATCTTATTGTTATGTAAGTAAATATGTAAATGTGAAAATTTAGGTGTGAGATATGTAAATACATAAGAAATTTGTGTTATATATGTAGTAAATATGAAATTTTTTGTGTGAGATATGTAAATACATAAGAAATTTGAGCTATGTTAGTTTAGGTTAGAGTTAGGCTAGTGTTGATTTTTGTTTGGTTAATGGTAAAATAATGGTGTGGCAATTTAATAAGCTAGGGGGTTGATAGTTTAGTTTGGGTGTTAATCAATTAATTGGTTAATTCTCTGGATTTGTGGGCTTTGGGTTTTGGGTGTGATGTGAAGGTGGCTTAAGGTTTTGGGTAGGATATGTAGATATAGTTCAAAGGTTTATGTATGTGTGAATTTGGGCCAGAATTTAAATTAAAAATATGATACTCAGCAGGTCACGATGATGTTGGACTAATTTATAGAGCTACATTTATTGTACAGATGGGTATTCAAAGTGTTAAATCATTGGTGTATAATGGATTATATCCAGTAAGAATAGATTAATTGTCATGCTTTTGACTGGTGCTGAAGAGTTTGTGCATGTGACATCACAACTGCCCATTTACTTTTTAGAAGGTAGGTTCTGGTGATTTTATACAAAGCAAAAGAATCAAGTGTAACATATGAAAAAGTGAAACTGGACCTATACTGTAGGGGATTTAAGTCCGATTATTGGTATTGGACTTCACATGGTGAATTTGAGCTAGATGTTCAGTACGGTCATGCTAGAGCCTCATCAAGTTATGCTCCTCCAACTGGTCACGATTCTGGCATGTATGAGGAAATGATTGATGATAAAACCTGGACTCATTTTGTTGGGAGTGTTCCTAATGATGACCAGAAACTGGACAATGAAGCCCAACAACTCTATAAATTATTAAATGCTGCACAAAAACTATTGTTGGAAGGATGCACTTTGCACACAAAGTTAAGGGTCGCCCTGAGAATGCTAAGTGTCAAATCTGCTTTCAACATGCTTAAGGAATGCATTAATCATGTAGTAACGTTATTAAAGGAGATGAACCCTATAATTTTATTTGAGAATATTTTTGCAAAACTAAAACTTTAGTGGCTAAGTTGGGGCTGCTATTTGAAAATATAGATTGTTGTGTCAACGATTGTATGTTATATTACAGAGAAGACATACAGGAGACGAAATGCAGATTTTGTAGTGTTAATAGGTTTTAACCAAGGGAAAGAAAGACTAAACATTAGAAGAATATTTCTTAAAAACAAATAATTGTTTCTATGCGCACAACTCCACACATGAAAAGGCATAAAACTGAATCTATTAGTGTTAATACAATGACTCATCCCTCAGCTGATGAAGCTTGGAAACACTTTGACCATAGTTATGCATATTTCTCAGCAAAATAACACAGGCTTGACTTATATGTAGATGGGTTTACATCTCATAGTAATGTTGTAATACTCTATTCAGGTTATTTTGTTATTATCATGGCATATAATTTGCCCTCTTATATGTAGATTGATTATTAACAAACATTTATCCATATTTTCCTCTAATCTTGGCTATCACTGCAGCTACAACTACACTTTCATAAGTATAATTTATTAACATTTTCTCTACAAGTGTAATGTCACTTATCCACCAAAAAATTCTCGCCTCAAAAGCTCTTACTTGACCACTTTAACATGATGTTTTAAGATTCTAGTAAAAGTTACTAGAAGGAGGGTACTTAGGTTTACGATTGGCTCATCACCCGAAGACAAAATATGACAGAAATATATGTATGCAAAGGCTAGCGTAGCTATAGTGGCATACAATATTAGTTGAAGTCATCCTAATGGATTGAGAGTCAATGATTGACCAATAATGATTTTGACAGAACTAACATTACTGAAATGTCACATGATTCGACTAGTAGTAGATCTAATATTTTTTGTTACCATTGCTACACCAAACCTTGCATGAGTTAATTTCTTTCCCATTTTTTTCTATATGGAAAGCCAATCATAGCACTAAGATTACTCGTCGTCACAAACCCCATACTGAATTTACCGCACACCCAGAAATATGTTCTTATAGGGATATATCTCATAAGATGTAAGAATTTTCACTATATACTTAAGTGCAAAGTATAATTTCCATAGCCAGAATAAAAATTCACATTGAAATCTAAGTTGCTAGTTCCAAAATGAAAATTTACATTGAAATCTAAGTTTCATTGCTAAAATGAGAGTTGTGGCAATAAAATTTAGAATTTAATGTAAATTTCAATCTTGCTGTGGAAATTAGACTTTGCACTATAGGCTGCAGTGAAAACTTATATCTTTTGAAATATTTTCCTCTGAGGACATATTTTCAAGTGTTCAATCAATCGAGTAAGGGGTTGCAACGACGAGAATGTAAGTGTCATTCGATGATTGGCTTTACAATTGGAAACATAATATGAAACAAATATGTCTGTGATTGGGTTGGAGTAGCTACGGTTGCAAACAATGTTAGAAACAGACATCATGAAGTTTAATTAAACTATCATAATTACTTTTTTTAATATGAAACAACAATTATTGCTTGAAAATTGACTGATTTTAATTTTGAATCAGATATCTTTGGAGTCGAAAACAGTTAAACTCAAAATCAGTATGTTAATAACCTATTGAGGCTGTTAGAGCTATCGAAGATTGATAATCACCGAACTTTTATCAATATTTTTTCACTATTCTTATTTTTCACCATAGCTACACCAAGTCATTCACAAGTGCATTTCATTCACATTTTCACTTGGAGACAAAATATGAAATAAACTTGTCTGTGAGCGGGCTAGTGTAGCTACACTGGCATACACTATTAGAGGGAGGCACCTTAATCAATAATGAGTCAATGTTCGACCGTTTAATAATCTTTGATAAAACTATCATACTAAGATGTAAACGATCAGACATTGAGCCAAGAAGATGTTGGTTAGAAATAAATTTGATATGTAAGTTCCAAATAAATCTGATCCAAAATTGTCGATCGTACCTCGACGTGTTTATTTCAACTCAAGTTTGATATGCAAGTCAAACTTAGAATCAATTTCCAAAGAACGAAGGTTTTTTAAACTAAATCCTAATCCAGATTTGACTCATGCCTTAAAATTTAATAATTCTAGTTTTGCAGTATTTATTAGAACTCATTCAAACTAAATGTTGTTTTCAACTAAACAACCCCTTAATCTAAAGAACAACATTGTTTCTTAGAACATTGCTAGTTTCACCACCATCTTACAAAATTTTTCTTCACCTAAGCAGTATTTTCTATCACACAATAGGCCAGATGCATTCTTCCACTTTAACCAACCAACTTGAGATATACTAATTAATAGTATTTCTGCCACTAGAGTTACTATTACTAAAATTAAATTTTAAGTATTCAGCTCTAGATCTACTCAAAAAGGAGGACTTTAGACTTCAATATCAACCTCCATAATTTCAGTTTTTCCTAAACTCTTTCTCTAGTCCACAAGAAGTATATCGCTAGTGAAAAACATAAACCACGGTGCATCCTCCTATAAATGGTGAGTAAGAGCATCTATAAATAAAGCAAAAACATATGTGCTCAAAGCCGACCCCTGATGAAAATATGTAATCCAACTGAAATAGAAAAATATTTGGCAAGCCTCCTATTTGCTAAACCCTAAATCCTAAATGCATTTTTCAATGCAAATGAAAGTAAAAATGAAAATGAAGATAACAAGTCACCCTCCTAGGTCATTTAATGTAGAAGAGGAGTGAAAGGAGGGAAAAAGTTGGAGTTTCCAGCCACCAAAAGCCACGCTCTCACCACTGCATTCCCAGCTAGCTCCTATTCTGATTGCATCATGAAAATGATGATTTTGGATGAAAAAAAGAGTGACAAAAGAGGGTTTCGTGGAGAGGTAAGGGCTTCTGGTAGAGAAGACAAAAATACGTAAAGAGAGATTGGGCAAGACTGGTAGGGAGGTGATTTTGGGCGGGATATAAGATTAGTTCCGACATCTTGTAAACAACTTTTATTTATTCAGTTATTAACACTATGATTTAAGGTCATTCCTGTTGCTTAATAATAAAATGCATTGGTTAAAAACGCCACCAAATATTTGGTTTGAAGATAATCGACGAATTATAACCGTCAGTTAATATGTTCTTATAACTGATGGGTCATACCATCATTTATAATTAAAAAATAATTGAAAAATAAAATAATGTTGATAAGTGACTATATATGTTGTAGTTATGTCGCCGCAAATAACCAAGACCAAAAATAGTTGCAAAATCGTCAACAATTCAAATAATTTTTCTTACGTGTAAAAAGACATTGATTTTAGTGTTTTTTCCTATAGCGTAGGATCTTTTTTTTGTTAATTATCATATCTACTAATTTTAGTGAAATTATCATTACTTAAAGTTAAAGGCAAGTTTAATTTTACTGCATGATCCTGGATCATGTAGTTTAATTAACTTTGTAAAATTGAGTAATGCAAGATGGTATAATATGATCCCTATTTGTACATTACAATCAATTATGAACCCTATTTGTACATTGCAAGATGGTATAGTAGATGCTTAATTTTCTCATAGGTGCTAGTCATCTAAGTACTCATCAAAGCCTAAAAAGCATGATAATGTGATGACCAAGAAAATTTAAAAATATCTTTGTTCTTAAGATGGTTGGCATGAATCTTCACAAGCCAGCTTAAATTTCTTGAGCAATGGGCTGGCCTGAATTACTCTAGCCACTTACTGTTGCGAATATGGAAACTGGTCCACAATTCAAATTGATAATTTCTCATATTTGACAACAAATTGGATTTGATACTAAAAAATTAATTGCTCTTAATTCCTTCACTATATTTTCTACAGCTTTTCTTGCATCAATCCTGTCATTAATTGTTTACTATAGAAGAGAAAAGAAAATAATTAATGGGCTTCATTAATTATTTGATTAATTCCTTAATGGGCCTAAAGGCATGATGGAATTAATAAATAAGCATGCTAGCTCTCCTTGTTATCTCTCTTCAGCGTTGGTAGTTTTCCATGTTATTCTTCTAAGGTGTTTCAGTTTGAAGCTCTCAGGTAGAGAGAGAGAGCGAGAAGGAGAGGAGAAGAGGAGATAGAAAGAGAAATAGAGTACTTTTCTTGTAATCGTTGAATCGTCGACGGGTGTAATCCTCAAGCTTATAAAATTCTCTACAGCTCTATGGATGTAGGCAATTTGCTTATCCACATAAATCTGTGTGTTTCCTCTATGTTTTATGTTTTGCGAATTTTTCTCAATCTAGTTTTTCTTTTTATTGTCATTGTTATTCAAAACAACTAGTATCATAACTCAGGTTCGAATCTAAGGGAAAGCGATGGGTAGATATGATGTGATGACATTGGGGATCGGGAAGTTTAATGACACAGATTTTAACTATTGAAGGATAAAGATAAAAAACTACTTCTATAGGAAGAAATTTCATCTCCCGTTACTAGGAAAGTGACCGGAAAAGATGGATTCCCTGTCAGGGAATCGGACTTGGGAGATGACAAAACTTCCACCAAGGAAGAAGGCATTGCACAACAAGTTTGTTTACCGGGTGAAGACTGTGCTTGATGGAAGTAAGAGGTACAAGGCTAGACTTGTTGAAACGGGTTTTCAACAGAGGCAGAATTTGCCCATGCAGTGGGAGTTGTAAGCAGAAACATGAGTAACCCGGAAAGAGCTTGGAGGTACAAAGCTATATTGACGATGATATGTCGATTAAGGATGTTACTCTTAAGAAACCAAAGTTGTGCTCGACTTTAGTTGGATTTCTAGCGTGAAGAAAAAGAGCATTGAGTTGCAGAAGTGGAGGATATCATGTTTGAAGAAAAGGGCGACACAACCAATGTACCAGTTTCCAAGTGGCAAATTTGTTGCGAATATGGAAACCAGTCCACTATTCAAATTGATAGTTTCTCATGTTTAGCAGTAAATTGGATTTGATACTCAAAAATTAATTGCTCATAATTCCTTCTCCATATTTTCTACAGCTTTCCTTGTATTAATCCTGTCATATATAATTTGCTGCAGAAGAGAAAAGAAAATAATTAATGGGCTTCATTAATTATTTAATTAATTTTTTAATGGATCTAATGATATGATGAAATTAATAAAAAGGCATGTGAGCTCTCCTTGTTATCTCTCTTCGGCATTGGTAGCTTTTCAGGTCCTTCTTCTGGTGTGCTTCGGTTCGAAGCTCTCGGATAGAGAGAGAGACGGTGAGGAGGAGAGGAGAGAGAAAAAGAAATAGAGTATTTTTCTTGTAATCGTCGAATCGTCAGCAGGTGTAATCCTCAAGCTAATAAAATCCTCTACCACTCTGTGGACGTAGTCAATTTGTCGAACCACATAAATCTGTGTGTTTCCGCTGTGTTTTCTGTTTTGCAAATTTTTTCGGACCCGATTCCCTTTATCGTCATCATTTTTCACAACACTTACTAACTTAAAATGCATGAATTATGCATGTGCTTTCTTTGAGTCTTCTATATGTTTTTAAGTGATCCTAAAATATAAACTATTCTTTGGATTCGTAACTAAAATATTAGTTCACAAACTTACACAAAACATATCATAATTAGCACATGTTAGTTTCCTGCATGATAAACAAAATATTTTGATAGAAATTGAGGTTTATGGGGTCAACAGTCTCATTATATTTAATAATAAAAATGTATTTTGGCTGCTCATATAACTTCTTAACGTTTATGTAACTCTGCCGTAATATGCAATAAAATTAAAAACATGCACCAATATAAATTATGATGCCTTTATTTATATGCATAAAATTTAAATTTATGAAAGAATCACTCAATGATATGCACGAAGGCCTAACAAATCATTTATTTATATTTCTATAATTTTTTTTTCTTTTTCTTTAAGTAATTATTTATTTATTTATTTGTTTATTTATTTATTGGTTAGAGAACACGTTGCATATCAGATTCCACAATCGATATAACAGAATGCGAAAGAATTTTCACCATTTTTACACCATTTTTAGACCATTTATAGGTTCTGGTAAAGACAAAAACAAATCCACTTAATTGAGCTCAGTTCTCCGGTTAGTTCCTCAGCTGCTGCCCTCCATTATTGAAGAAAACTGACGCTGGATGGCAGCCAGTATTATTCAGATCAAATGGGCCCACTTAGACATTTACACTCTCAACTTGCTCAATCATTTCATGGTAAAAACATGCTCTCTGTAGGGGAATGCTGTATATTCAGTAAAGGTACTGCTCTGCCGTGAGTCTGTGGCTCACACTGTCCATCTTAGATCTTTCTCATTTTTTACAGCATTTCACTCAGCCCTTTTTCCTGAAAATTTAGTTTTGGTGGTTGTTTGAAGTTAATTAGTTTCAGTTTGTCTCATTTTTTACTGCGGTGCGGCCGTGGCAGGCCGCGATTTAGCCCAAACGCAGAGCGCTCTACCTCACCCGCGGCCCAGCTTTACCCTTCGGCTATTTACCCCCGTGCCCTTACCTTGCCCTAATCCGACCCGTGAAAGACTTGAAGCCGCAATCTTCTCCTCCTCTCCTCCTTTTTCTCACGATACCTTCTTCTCTTCCTCCTTTTCTCCCGTGTTACCGATTGCAGGGCGAGGTTTCGGTCATGAAGGCGATGGCTTTGGATGAAACAGAGAGAGCGGGAGCGACATGCGAGGGTTTCAAAGAGAGACAAGAGCGATGTGGGGGATGGTTTCTAGTATTAATTTAATTTTATTTTATTAGTTTGATTGATTTATTATTAATAGTTAAGTACAACATTACATGATTTATTTTAATTTAAAAAATTACAATTATTATTTAATTATTAATTATAAAATAATTTAGTTTTAAATTCATTCAATAATTTTATATGTAATTGTTATTAATAATATAATTGATAACTAATTAGTAATTTTCTTATGAATGTCAAACATTTAGTGAATAATCAATTTAATAATATTTTATTAATAAATATGTAATTATTGACAATCATATTTCTCAATAAAATATTAATCGAGTTTAATAAGCAGATTATTTTCTAAAGGTTTAAGAATTCAAATATACATGAATTAACTAAATCTATTGTGATCTGTTTTTAAAGCCTGACAAGAATAACAGAATTTAAAATTCAGTAGAAATTATCACACAAAATTTATTAAATCCATTGCAAAAAAACTTTCGAGATTCAACCCTTCCAAGATTTGGTAAACTCGAATTTGCATGACTTTTGGGATTCAACCCATTTTAAGGTTTAGGTGCTACGTATGTAAATAAAGATTTACATACATATCATTAAATATCTATGAATTTATAAAAAGTTTTACTAAATAGGGACAAATGATCATTAATCCAGAAATAGCTGTCATAAACATATTTTCAAACAGCTGTAACAAAAAACCTATCAGCTTCCCCACAACAGCTTCCTAGGGCAACTAAGGCTCCGTTTGGGGCAGCTTATTGGGGTGCGGCGGCGCCACATCGTTTGAAAATTGCATTCGCCAAGCGCCTCCAAAACACTTCGAAATTACGTTTGTCATTTCTTTAATAGGCGGGGACGCGGGATCGACCCTGCGTCCCGCGTCTCCTTCTCACGTTGAGGTAATAGTTACTCCCGTGCTGTTCTGCTCGGCCTCGCCCTTTCCCTCTCTGATTTTTCTTCTCGTCCTTCACCTTTCGCAGAGATCAACACCACGATTCCAGCTTCATCAAAAGGCTGCCGGGAGACTGAAGTCATGCAGATCGTTGCTTGATCAAAATGCTATCGATCCTTCATAAAACCTAAAGCATGGATTCCTACACAGCTCTTTCCTACTGATCGATCTCCACAAAGAGTTCTCTTCTTCCATTTAGTTTGCATACAAAGCTCTCTTCTTCCATTCGGTTCACTGAAGAGCTCCTTTCTTCCGTTCAATTCGCACAGAGGAGTTCTTTCCTTCCGATCCAATCGCTTGCTAGAATCTTCAACCAAGCAAGTAGAAACACTTCTTCATTTCTTGAATCTTATGCAATCACTTGGGATCTCTATTTTCAACCGTCTATTGTATGAATTGCATGCTTTTGGTTGGTATTCTGGATCATCTACTTTTCCTTCTTGATTTATACTTTCTTGATGGTTTCCACTTACCCAATATTTCTGAATCGCAACACCCACTCTTTTTATTTCTAGATTTTCAAGAACCCTAGGTAAAATGTCGGTGTTAAAACTTTTTATTCTTTTTTACTGAAATTAGCTAATTAATTGGTTCTTTTTAACAGTGTAAGACAGTTGTCAATCAAGAGCTACTTCTTGAACGTATTCATTACTGCATAGTTTACAAAACTTGACTTCATGTTCATTTTTTAAATCATTTGCAGAAATCATTGCATAATTTGATGTGAGAAAATCATTGAATTAACATCTGGAGTATGTTATGCTCACTATATGAAGTGTTACATTTACACAATAATTAAAATAGAAGACCTATTTTGTTGCCTTCTCCTAAAAACATGACATTTTCATGAAACTCTTTAGTTCTTACCCTATCTATTGTTCCTTATTGAACGTTTTAATTTTTTTACTTTTAATTATAATTGTATTTCTTCTTATTTTATTTCTTTTGATACTCACAAAATGGTGAGCAATGTATTTTAATTTTTGTAACTCAACTGTATTATTTCTATGTATTATTTTTCTCATTCAGTTCTGTTGCAAACAACTTAACCAAACAAGGACAGAATGGTCATTTATCCAACAACAGCTCCTAGTAAGCTGTTCTGAATAAGCTACCTCAAACAGCAAGACAGTTTATTCTGATAATCTTCAAATTATCAGATTATCAGAATCAGTAGATTATAAATAATCAACAGCTGTCCCAAACAGAACCTAAGTTATAGCTGGAAAAATGAGAAACTGGAATTGCCGCAAGCAGACCCTTAGATGTATCTTGCTTCTCAGTGTATAGGTTTGTTTTAAAATGAGAAACTCTATTTCTTTTTTATTTTCCCGATAAAAATACATAAATCGTCTCTTAAACTGATATTTAATCACTTTCAAAGATTAAAATAGGAAAACATGGATGAAAATATGAGAGAACATAAATGAAAATTTCTTTATTTGGAACTTAATTACCATGTGGATGTTAAATGAGTTCCAATTATATAAATTTTGAAAGACATTCAATTTTATATATTTTCTAATATATAATACTTGTGGTAATAATAAGTTAAAAGGATTAATAGGATGATTGATTATGATCTTTTTTTTTATTTGTCATAAAGACGTTCAATTTTATATACTTAATATTACCGAGTTATACACTAAAACGTGAGAATTTATGCAACAAACACAAAAATAAACTAACTTTGATAAAAATATTTTCCTAAACTCTGCTCCAATCACATTCACATGCAAGGAAACACATTGGCCTTACAGTGTTCTGTCCCTTCTCCAATTTCATTAACCATGTTGTCTCCTATCTCCAGTCGGCCTTTTCTGTATCAATCAGAACAATAGAATGGATTTGCTTGATTCCTTCCATTAGAATGAGGTTTTCTTACTATGGATGGAATGAAAAATATAGGATCTGTTATTATTTTTTCCTGAAGAAAAAATGTCTTTTGTTTCTGTGTTGAAAAACAAACTGATTATGATATCTTCCTATATGAAAAAAACATGTTTTTTGGTTTACCATATATGTTTTGCTTGAAAAGCCTAGGCTAATGGAGATTGCAGAATGGAGGGTTTTATAGATGAAAGAACATCGATGTTGTTTTAAGAGAGTTGAGAGTATTGGGTTTAGTTTCATGATGGAGAGTTAAAAAACATGTCGATGTAAAATATCAAGGGCGATTGACCCTCACCAACGAGATTAGATTTTTCAACTGAAAATAAATTTAATCGGTTTTTTATGTAGCACAACTTTTATTTTCTTTTATTCACACTTTCTAATAAAGAGTTTCATAATGTATGATATGATAAAGATCAAGTTTGCATACTCAAAAATGGTCTGCATGGATCTTGAGGTATTCAGTAGTCGACCACCTCACTTCAGACGACCGTCCAAGCTCTCTCCCTCAACCATCTCACTTTAGTCGACCGACCAAGCTCTTTCCTTTGGCCAGATGGATAGCCACGTTAAAGCAACAATCATCTTCAAGAAATTTACATATAAGCCACTTAATTGCTCATGTATTGAATGTCATCAGGACCAAGACAAAAAAACATGAACTTGAAAACTTGCATCGATCTCGAGACAAGCCAATAATCAAAATAAAAATGACTAAAGTGTGATTTACTTCTCTCTTCAAAGCATAGTAAAATATTTAATTTCTTTTATACTTTCTACATCTCCTGTCTTCTACAAATATGAAAACTTCATGATATAAAAATGACCCTTTTGATGGGATCCCAGTTGTAACACATCTTTGATTGAGTAAAATGGGTCCACAAGCCCGAGAACATCCATTTTTCCTGCTGTGGGAAGTCCTGTCCTCTTCCTTCTCTCGCTATTTCTCTCTCTTTCTCATACATATTCTATTCCTTGGGCACGACCTATCTAACAGATTCAGATTCAACAATGTAAAAGGTGCGGTGAGCGTGAATCGTGTTGTGAACAAGAAGACAAGCTAACATCGAGAGGAAACTCTTCAGAGATACAATCCTAGCAAAGAACACACAATGAGAACTTATACAAAAGCAGATCCACCTCTTTTACTCCTCATCACCTGCTATCTCTTTGAAATTTCAACTATTTATTCATATTTCCCCATAGATCTAGAGGAAACATAGGCAGATCTTACTCTTAATTCCCATCGTCTCTCAAGAATCCATCTCACATTACCTCATAGCAATCATGAAAATGTTCTCCTCACAAACTTACCAAGCCTCCTCAAACTCCCCATGCCTTTTCTTCCCAAGTAGCCTATACTGTCACTCCCCATCACTTCTCAAGCTGCAAGCTTTCTCTCCACTTTCACATCAAATAGAGCCCTTCATTTCCTCTTCCAAAGTTCTCTCTCATTCTCATTTCTTTACTCACTCCACTCCACTTTTCTTCTCTAACAACAAACTCCATTTTCACATCTTTCTTCGGCCGCAAGTGAGGTTTCCACACCCGCCGGCTGAATTTTGCCATCCTTACTTCACCTTGCTGGCTGGCTACGTTTTGCCGACCTGACCTCGTCTCTCGGACCGCACTTCATCCTGCTTATCTAACTACATGTCGCCAACCAGACTACATTCCAAAGGCCGAACTTAATTCCATATTGCAGATGAACCGACCTCTTTGGTATTAACCATTGTATTAATAGCATGAAAAAAATTAATTAACATATAAGAATGTCACAATATCCCAAATTGAAGAAAAATTGGAATGTCACAGTATCATCACCACACCACCAGCACCTCCTCCGCACACCACCAACACCACACAAATACCTCCATCACCACCACCACCACACATACACCTCCACACTCCACCGCATAGACTCCACACACCACCACACAGACACCTCCAACATCATCAACACCTCCATCCACCAACAAACACCACACAGGCATCTCCAACATCGCCAACACCACCACCATAAAACAGACACATTAACATACACCACCACACATACTCCACACACCACCACACATATAGCTTCAACGTCAACAACACCTCCACACAACACCAAACACCACACAGACACCTCTAACACCAACACCACAACACAGACACTTGCAACAACACCATCCAAACACTGCCAACTCCAACAACACCCCCACACATACTCCACACACCACCACACAGATAGCTTCAACGCAAACAACACCTCCACACAACACCAAACACCACACAGACACCTCTAACACCAACACCACAACACAGACACTTGCAACAACACCATCCAAACACTGCCAACTCCAACAACACCCCCACACACTAACAAACATTGCATACACTACTCCAACACTACCAACACCTCCAACACTGCCACATAGACTCCACACCCCACCACAACACAAACACCTCAAGACACCACCACATAAACTCCACACCCTAACACACAAACAACTCACACACCACCAAACACCATACAAACTTCACACACCACCAACAACACCTCCACACCTCCATCGGCACCACCAAACACCAACACCTCCAAGACCAACACTGTTACCTCCACATATTCCATCAAATTATAAATATGAATACCACCTCCACACATTGCTATTAATAAATCAAGCACACCCTTTCAGTCAATTCTTAGATTCCCACTCAAAACTAATGGAAAAGACAAAACCACAAGCGAAGTACATACAGGGCACTTGAAACATTGCTATCAACCCACTAAGCATCCTCCTTCAACCATTTCTAAAACTCTCACCGAAACACCAAAGGTACACATAAAATCCTATTTCAGCAGCCACACACTCGCAAAAAAGAATTCCAAATTATAAAGAGAATGCCACAAATAAAAAAAATCAAAATTTTCACTTCAAATTGCAAATGAGAAAGCCACAATACACATTTGACCAGCACCCTCACACATATATATCAAAAAAATTCCCACTGAAACACCAAAGCTAAGGAAAACCCCCATTCCATCAGCCATATAGTGCACCAGAAACATTGCTATCTACAAACCAACCACCCTTCTTCAATTGTTTCTCAAATTATCACTGAAACACGATAGGTAAAGATGAAACCACATTACCTCAGCCACACATTCACAAAAACAAAAATCCAAATCATAAAGACAAATCCACAAATCACAAAATCAAAATTTCCACTTCATACCAAGGCTAAGAAAGCCACAAAACGCATTTGAACGCCACCACCACACATTACTATCAACAAATGAAGCACCCACTTTCAAACATATCTCAAACTCCCATTGAAATACCAAAGTTAAAGAAGCCCCATTCCATCAATCATACAGGGCACCCAAAACATTGTTATGAACAAACCGACCACCCTCCTTCAACCATTTCTCAAATTCTCACTGAAACACCATAAGTAAAGATGAAACCACATTCCATCAGCCACACAGTCACAAAAAAATCCTAATTATAAAGCGAAAGCTGTAAATTGTAAAATCCAAATTTTCACTTCAAACCGCAAATGAGAAAGCCACAAAACGCAAAGATAAAATTATTTCATAAAAAAATATAGGTGATACTGTGGGATGATGAAGAGCACGATAAACTAAAGAAAGATCTGAAGATCAGAGAGAAGAGGGAGAGTAGAGAACCAACATGTTGCAACCAGAAAAAGATAAGAGGGGAGAGGGAAGAGGGAAAGGACAAAGGCAATATATTGCCACCGGAGAGAGTCGCGAGAGAGGCACAAGAGAGAGAGAGGACTGATCAAGAAAGGAGATCGAGAGAGATGAGGCTAGAAGAATGCGATCGCGATCTAGACAGACGAGGGCCAAAGAGAAGATCGCGTAGCTATAAACGTGACGGGATAAAATGTGGGCCACAGGGTCGAACCCGTGTCCCTCGTTTAACAAAAATTATCGTAATTAGTTGTTGCACCACACTTTCCAAACTCATCGAGTTGCGGTTCCTCGCCGCACTACGGTGAAGAAGCTGCCCCAAATGGGGCCTTAGCATATATTTTTGCTTCATATGTTCTACATGTTACCTTCTTATATGTACACTGCATATACAACCACAAATGTCATAGAAAAAAGATAAAAATGACACGAATAACATAGAAAATAAAGAAAATATCTCATCTCTTTCCTAACACATCCTCTCCTATGATCATCTATGAATAATTAGATGAATCAAGAAAATAATTAACAAAAATATTTTTAAAATAAAAAATCTATAAAATGGAAAAAATAATGGGCTAACCCTAAGCCAAAAAAATAAATATATTAATCTAAAATTGAAACTATAAATATCGTCCTCCCTTCTTCAAAATTAGGTAACACAGAGTATAATGTAAAGAGCAAAATTATTGAAAATATCTTTTTTTTTTTATTCTAAAGTTAAAAATATGAAAGTGTTGGTGTGGAGTGTGATAGAGAAGAAAGGAAATAGACTGAACAACTAGAATTGATAGATTACTTAAGCTTCCAAGAAGCATCAAAGACGGTTGATTGGATTTTTAGGAGGTTGTGATGCAGGGACAATCTTAAGAAAACATGAAAGAAAATTTTAAACCACTATAATGTGGATTTCAAGAGAAATAAGATTTTGAATTCGAGAACTCTAGGTCAAAATGATGAGAGGTAATTAGAAATATCCCTTCATTAAAATAGGAATGAAAATGAAACAATTCAATTTGGTTTACGGCTACAAGATATGGGAACATCAAAATCATCAATTAGAATTTTAAGTGACTAGAAAAAAAAGAATTTGACGATATGCTGTTGACCAAATAGAACATTTAAGTAGTCGGAGTTCTAAATATTTTTATGATCTCTATAGTTCATAATATGAAAAGGAGATTGAATAATATTTATAAATTAAATGAGTGGCCTTTTAGCTCTTAACCAATAATATGATTGAATATTTTATAATTTTATGATAGTAAATGCAACAGGCCACTCATTTACTTCGTGGTGCTTAGGCTAGATTTGGCGCTAAGCTAATAACAAACAATGGTGTCATGTCAACTATAAGTAACAAATACTTTGAAAATAAAATAATATATTGTTTTAAATCACTTAACGACTTGAACCCCAAAAAGTTAACGAATAGCAATTTAGATTGTCTGATTCACCAAAACAATTATGGATTATTTAAGGATCAAATTTAGGTCCAACTAAAAATTAACAACTACAAGACATAATTAGTCTAATTTGTTCTTATGAATTAGGATCCTTCAGTATAATAGGAAATTTAATATAAGGCAAACAAACTGTGTAAAAATGAAAAATTTTTAAGAAGATCTAATGATGTTATTGTGTTGATCATGATAAAAGATGTCACGGGACTCATCAACTGCCTCCCTAACAAACTAGAGGAGTGGTGTTGTGGTGTGGTGTTGGTAGCTATAATCATTGTTGCTACACCTAAAACATAAATGAGGCAATTCAATCAAGGCCATGAGTTGATTAGGCCTTGTCTAATTCAATCTATCTTGAACAATTCTTGTCACAGATAATACAAAATGAACGTGTCAACGAAATTATCATGACAAAATAGAAGCTATAAAATTATGGAGTCTTATTAAGCCCAGAATTGAATTTTGAAAATGCTAATAAAAAAAGTATAAAATTTGCCCAAAAATTTTATATTTGATAAATTTGAAGAGACAAAACCTTTGATAATTAACCACCAAAGCTTGCAGCTTGTTAGATGTTTTAAGAAAAAAGGTGGGCATTTCATTCCCTAAGGCTTTTCAATCTATGTTAACACTAAGTGTCAATTTAAGGACGTAATTACAGCATTGGTTGTTATTTCAAAATAATTTTAGTTGTGCTGTGACGTTGGTGCCATAAGTACTATTATTACTGAGCGGCAAATAAAAAAAAAAGTTCTTCACCTAATACATAATTTAATTATTGCAATCAAATCCTATTAGATAAGTCTTAAATAATTTCTGACGTAGAAAAGTAATAGGCCGCACTATTTTAATCAGTATTGACAGTACCTACCTTGACTTTCTTTTATTGACCCTTGTACATCAAAGTTAAAACTAGATCATGACAATAATCTCATCAATATGATAGCTTTTTATAATTTTCTGTTTATCTTTAAAATTATCATAAATATTATACCTTTTTCTTACAATTTACATGATTAAAACATAGCACAGTAATGGAAAGATGTTAAAAAATCCCCTTTTTTGGCCGAACGTCTGCAGGCTTCAATTGACGAAAAAGACCAATTTCATCCAAATCTTTTATCCACAACGCAAATAAATTAATCCAAAAATAACTAAATTTAATTCCCCATACCCACACGGCAAACCTCCCCGACCAATTCCTCCCCAGAAAATACAATCCAAAAGAGTCAATATTCAAATACCAACGGCTTGATTTTCAATTGCTTCCACTCTCCTCCAGCCTCAATCCACCTTTAATGTTGTACCCTACAAATCGCACAAAATCCTAACTATCTCACCAACGCCCTTACCATACATAACTCACTTCCCCTTCTCTCGGATCTCTGATGGCTTCCAACATCTCCCTCTAATGTCCTGCTTCCCCTTTCCGCGACGCTGGACCCGCAAAAAACAGCGCCTTTTTACCCAGGAAGAGCTCGAGTCTGCAACCTCCGGCTTCTCCCCCTCTGCTCTCCTCGGCCGCGGCAGCCACGGCTCCGTCTTCCTTGCCAAACTAGACAACGGCCGCCTCCTCGCCGCCGCAAAGCTCCCCGCCCCTCCTCCACTTCAAGACCCAACTACCTGCCCTTCCTCTTTCACCGCCAACGAAATCTCCCTCCTCTCCTCCCTCCCCTCTTCTCCCCTCCTCGTCAATCTCATCGGCCGCGCCGCCGCTGCCGAACCCATCGCCATCGTTGAGTTCATGCCCAACGGCTCTCTCGACGATCTCATCCATCGTTCTCCCTCGACTTTCCCTCTCCCTCTCCGCATCCGCCTCGCCCTCCGCGCGGCTACTGCAGTTGCTTCTCTCCACCGCCTCCGCCCTCCTGTCCTCCACCGAGACATCAAGCCGTCCAATATCCTTATCGACGGCGAGGGACGCGCTCGGCTTGCCGATTTCGGGTTGGCGGTCCGCGGGCTGCCTTCGGAGGCTGTGCCGGCGGGGACTATCGGCTATCTGGATCCGGCTTACTCATCTCCAAGGGATCTTAGTGTTAAGACAGATGTGTATAGCTTTGGGGTTGTTCTGCTGGAGTTAATATCGGGGCGGCGGGCGATAGATGTTGAGTATTGCCCGGCTTCGGTGGTGAGCTGGGCGGTCGGGCGTATAGAAGCGGAGTTGTTTGATGGGTTGTGGGATCTGAGATGTGGTGGTCCGGGAAGCGCGGAAGAGGAGGCGGCGAGGTGCGAGGTGGCTCGTTTGGCGGGGAGATGCGTGGGATCTGCGCCGGAGGGGAGGCCGACGATGGAGGAAGTGGTGGCTTGTTTGAGATCGGCGGGGAGGAATGCTGGGTTTTTGGGGGACGGGAAGTGTTGGTGGTGGAAATCCGCGAGGCACGGGAAAGTTGCGATTTTATGGCGGCAAGAAGTCCCACAGGCTAAGAATAGCCATAAAAAGCAGTCTTGAAGTTCTTGACTGGACATCTCTCTTAAAAGTTCTTTTGGAGGTGATAGGTGGTATTATAGTAGATTACTACCTATCAGTTATGTGAACTCTCTCTAGTCCAATGAAACCCTGTAATCCGTGACGAGTCCGTCACGAGGCCGTCACGTGATTGAGTGGTGGAGAATAACAGTATTTAAGTCTGTTAATAGCACTTTTGAGAGGTGACGGGTGACTGCAGAGAAATTTTTAGGGGCAGGTTATTTGTATTATGTAGTCATGGTTGGCTGGAGATCATATAGATAGAATACGGGTGTGAATAATTGTGGATTAATTCTTTGTATAATTCGCTTGGAATGATTTCGCACTAGAGAAGTTGGAGCGGGATTTGAAACGGGAGGTAGAGCGGTCATATTGTGTGGTCTACTTCGACGGTGACAGGTCGAGGCGAAAGGTTGAAAGTTTGTTAAATTTAAATTTTATTGAATTTAAATTTGAATGATTTTAAAGTGTTATTTTATTATGGCTATCATGTCAAATGGCTATCATGTCAATTGTCGTTTATTAATAAGATTTTTATTAGTGTTGAATTTATAGCTATGTTTATTAGAAATAAAATAAAAAATGTCCGCATTAAAATTATTTTTTTTCAAATAAACTCAAAAAAATAATATTATTCATTTAATTTTGACATAATTAAATAACTCTAAAAGCCTTTACTGTAATATATTAAAAAAATTATTTACTTAATTCTATATATTTTTTAACAAATTAAACGATCTCCCAAGTAAATTACTATATCACAAGGAAATAGTAGTATTTTTATTCAAAATTTAACGGTGTTAGTATTTATACATCTTCAAAAATAAAGTTATTTTATCAAATGTGAACCTTAACGCATGTTGAATGTCAGTTTGAGTCAAAATAAAATTCATCTCATCTTTGATATCAATAAATTAATCGTCAAACTAAACATCTTCATAATATAAATACAACAACATCAAAAGAAATTTTATTCAAGTTAAAATAAGCCTAGATCTATCATTCAACATATAATTGGAAGTTCTTGTTGCGAGAGTTGAATACCAGTTGTTGTGGTATATCGAAATAGAATACGAGAACAATCTTTGAAGCGAAAAATAGAATGAGAAAATTCACACTAGAAAACACTAACACAGCAGAACACAAATTTACATGTTTCGGCAAAATTGCTTATATTCACCGAGTTGTAGAGGATTTTATTACTTGAGGAATTTACACTAGCCTATCGTCTCGACTTACGAGAGGAATCTCTCACTTTGTTGCTCTCTCTTCTTCTCTCTCTATTCTTCTCTCTCTACACCAAGATACATCAAAGAAACTCTACACCGAGATACATCGAAGAAGATAAACTGACAAGAGAAATAAACTCAAATTCTCTTCAGCCACAAGCCATCAAGAAGAAGCCAAGGGAGAAAAGTCTTCTTCTTCTTCTTTCTTCTTCCTTCACCGCAAGAAACTACTTCTTGCACTTCTCTTACTCTGTCCCGATGAAACCCGAAGAAGAACACTAAAATCGTTACTTCTAAAAACTACATGAGGTCACTCCTTTTCATGATAAAAGAAGGCGAAGTTACGCTTCCGGGCTAAGGAAAGGCGGGAGACGCGAGCGGAGGCGAGAGCGGTTCGCGTAATAGCAGGGGTCGCTGNAATAGCAGGGGGCGCTGATACACCGAAAATATATGCATTTTTAGACACATATTTTATACTCATTTTTGGTGATATTGCACTTTAATGGAAGGTATTTTGATGTTTTCTTGCAGGTTGTTGATTTTTAGGGCTTAAAGCAAAAAGAAAGCAAAAAGGATGAAATTTGGAGTCAAAATGACGTTTATAAAGAAACGTTAAGCGCCGACGGCGCAGAACAATTTAACGCTGGAGATTTTTACTCAACACTGATGGCACCAAAGGCGGTGCAGACTCCGTTTCTAAAAGCTTCAATATATTTGGATGACTTTTTGAAGAGTATTTGGAGGTACCTTTTGGAGAACCAACCTTGGGCTCTTTTTAGGGCCGATTTTTATCAGAAAATGAGCTCCTTTACATTTTTCACTCATCTACGCTCATTTTTCGCTCCACATCATTCCATTTCACTACCATATGAGAGTCAATTAGTGATTTTGCTTTCATAGTTTAGAGTTTTTGTGGTGAGATTTAATGTGAAACTTTCTGAAAGAGTGTTGGAGGAGAAAAGTGAGAGAATTCTTCTTCCCGCATTTCTAAGGAAATGCTACAAAGAATTTGCTTTAAGAAAAAGTTTCAGATAAGTTTGTTTGTTTTTTTAGTATTGTATGAACTTTCTTTTATATATGAAATTTGTGTTTTGTCGTATCTTTCTCATGAAGTCTGAGTAGTTTCCTCTATATTTCCCCCTACTTTGAGATATGGTAAAATGAAGAGATAAAATGAATGTGTCATAATTAAAATATAAAATAAATTG
>JXCR01088844.1:14170-44492 GCA_002079205.1 Phalaenopsis hybrid cultivar | reverse complement strand
TTACAATCACACCAGTCAGGAGTTAATTCTGCCTTTGGTTTAAGATAGAGATTCCCTCCTTCACCTTATTCATTTGCATGAATGCAAACTCTCTATAAGCTTGGAGTCTCGTGGCAAGGCTTCACTTGTCTTCATCATGTAGATGACATTCATGTTTTTGGAAAAGCATATCTCAATCATACTAATTACCTTGCAAGCTCTATGTACACATTTCAACAATCCTTCAATCTTACCACCAATCTTAAGAAATATGCAATAAGCTTCTCTGGATGAAAATATTGGATTTCAAATCAGCAATACTCTAGGTTTCTCTACAAAACACCTCCCCTATAATTACTTAAGGCATCACTATTAATTATGCCAAGCTTAAAGCTTCATACTGCCCTAAACTAACTAATAAGGTGATGCAAAGGTTAAGTTGGAAACAGAATTTATTATCATATGCATTTTAAATCTACTATATGAAGTTATATCAACTATTGGTTCAGATCAATAATAATCCCTAAAGGGTGTTGAGAAAAAAAACTTTCCTCCATCAATAACAATTTTCATACAACATAATGGTTAGGAGAACAAAATGCATACTATTGCTTGGAATACTACTACCAAACCCAAGGACCGTTGAGAGCATGAGCTTCTGAATCCATATATCATTAATCTTATGTAAAAATTTTAAGATCATTTGGAGGCACTATAACATCTATTCCTATCATTCCTCATAGCACCTTTATTATTATGGCTCTATCTAGCATAAAGCTAAATATTCCTTTATAATTTGGAAAGCTCTAGTGCAAGTTGAAAGAAGAATTAAAACAACTGAACCTTTCAGATTAATAAAACGAGCAAGTTACTCTGCTTTTTTTATCCTTGGCTTGATGGCATCTCCCATTTTGAGAAATATGGTAATTAAATTTTTTACTTGATTTACTTACCCCACCAGTCATATTTGATTATAATGCATTCTACCCTTTACAAGCTCCATTTTAGAGGACTCTGCTCTTCTTATTGAAGGCATCCACATTAAGGATTCTCAATGCAACTAATCAAGGAGAGAGATTTTTTTTTGTAATAATTTTATTTACGTTTGTTTAAATATTGGAGTAGAGCATCATAAGTTATTGACAGAAAGAGGCAACTCATAAGGAAAGAGGGCACTCATAAATAGTACCCCTTGTAAGCCGGCGGCTGTAGAGGACAGCAAAGGAGGGTCGTGCTGCAACCTTCAGCTGGAAGGGCGGGCAGCTAGGAGTGACTGCGAGAGATCATACAGTAAAAGGCCAGCAGTGGCAGCAGGGAAGGCTCGGTGGTTGGGATCTAGAGTTAGATCCCAACTCTGATATCATGTTGAAATATTGGAGTAGAGCAGCATATCTTATTGATAAAAAGAATGACATATAAACCCAATTACAATGAACACACATATGGAAAGAATTAAAAACATAATAAAGGAAAATAGGAAAAAATATATAAAGAATAAACAGAAAAAGAAAATCAAGCTATGGATAACCATTATTATTTTAATATTCTAATAACACTTACGTCTATGAAAACCACTCAGAAATTAATTGGAGCTATTTAATCTGATTTAAAGGTGGCCCTCTCAAATATGATGTAATAACTTGAAAAATTTGCACATTGGGCCTAAAAATTAAATAAACTCTTTTACTCATAGATTGCAGGTCAATACCCAATGTGCTCTTTGTTTTGCTAACAGCAAAACCCACTCGCTTATTGCCTTATTGTCTTTTCTTTCTTTAGCTTCTTAAGTTATTCATCCCTTATGGGATTTTTTTCTCACATTGGATGCAACTTAGCAAAGGTATTGGCTTATGCTGAAACATTGATAAATAATCTCTACAAAAATTCTTCTTACTTGCAGTCCATATTACTGTGCACTACATTTGGTTGGAAAGGAACCATAAAATCTTTAACAATACTAGTACCCCTATTGAGGTTATTATTTTTAATAGAATCAAATTTGCCATTAAGTAAAAAATGAAAAATACAGGGTATATTTTCCCCTTTTATTTCATTATTATACTTTTAATTGTTGCTATCTAGTTTCCATGCTACTTCATCCATTTGAGATGATGAATATTTGGGTTACCTGCTACTTCATTATCCCTTATACAGCAACCATTTATACTGAATATTGGGAATTCTGCCTCGCTATAATTTCTATAAGGACTTGAAGCTTATTGCGCCCTGTGAGTTTCATTGCTATTGCGTGTTGTTATAATTCGGCTATATTTTCTAGAATCAGCTTCCCACTCTGGCTTGTAAAGGGTGGATTTTATGTTGGCTGTCACATGTTAGAGTTTACTCTCTCTTCCTCTGGATAATCTAAAACAGTTGCTTCACATATGATTTTATATATCAAATTTTGAGTCAAAAGGTTGCCTTTACATGTTTTAGTTCATGCATGGATGCTCATTCAGGTTCATTTCATAAGATTTTTAGTTGGGCAACAAATACTACTATTCCTCAGCTACTTGTAAAAACTTGAACTTTGGATTATTTTGCTTAATTTGAAATGGACTTTTGTTCTTATCTTAGATACTATGCTGGTTTTGGTTTTCCGGTTTTACACAACTAAGGTGGCCTCCTTATTTTATAATTGTACAAAAAACAAGTGGAACTATACAATGTTTCTATATAATTTTGAAAGAACAACAATGAAAACTAAAATAAGAGACTCAACAAACTATCCTAAATCAGTTGCTACAGTCCTGGGATCTCTTAATGTGGTGCATGGGCCACGTGGAATCTTTGAAGTGATAGCTTGTGGGATTAGAATCTAATTTCATAGAGACTTTTCATAATAGAATATATGAACTCAAAATCACAAGAATAATAATAATAAAATAGTCAATTTACACAGAAATACATATAGTGAAAGCAAGAAAGCCAAAAACTACAAGATAAATATACCTAGACAGGCAATTACTTATTCTCTCTTTATTTGTCTAATATTCAAATGTTCAATCACAAAATTGTTTAAATTAAAAAGATAGAAAAGTTCAGAGAGGAGGGATGCACTAATCTGATTATAGCGGTAGAAGGTAATCCCTGCATGCTTACTATGATCTCTCTTCATCTGACTGAGAGGATGGGCCATTGTTGATCTCGGCAAAGTATTCCTCAACTGAATTATGGACAAACAACAAATATATAAAATATGAAAGAAAACTACATAAATTATTTTCGACGCATTTCCGTACATGCCGCATAATTCTTATATATTTACATATTTCACAACTAAACTTTCATATTTACATATATAAACTACTCAAATCTTTGGCATTACGTACAAAAAAGAAAAAAAAAATCATTATTGCTAACTTTTTAAAAGTGAAATACACAATTTTATGCATAAGTTTTAACATCAAAGTATGTTAAATGTAAATATCAATTTGGGTGTTAGATAAGCAAATGAGAGATTTGTGTTATGTAAATTTCCAGTCATTTTTTGGGAAATAAAATGAGGAACTATGTTGATTTAACCCTCATTTTGGTATAAAAAAAGAAGAAATGGGGAGAGAAATCAAATGCAAGGACAATAAGATATTCTCATGAATAAAAGTGAAGAAAATTGAAAGGAAGATTTACATGCATACCACTCAATTCCTATGTATTTACATATCTAATTCCTCAACTTTAATTTCTACATACAATACCACCTTACNGTTCCTCTGTGGCTCATCGTCGGCGATGCTCTTACTGCAGTTGCTGTCATTCTTTTTATGGTTCAGGTAATTTAATTTTTTGTTTGGGGGGATAATTGCATATAGATCATTGGAAATATTAATGTTTAAGAAAAATGAAAAATATGGGTTGGGGTTTTGGCATGAATTTATTGATATTTGACTGATATTTTGAAAAATGGATGAGAGAAGGGGGTTGATTTGTAAATTAGAATTTTTGGGTGGACTGTTGTGTAATTGCCCCATTTATTTTAACGGGGTAAATTATGGCCAGGGCTCTAAAAGTACTTTCTTCCCAAGAGAGTTTGATTCGTTCTATAAGTAAAAGAGAAACACGAACAAATTTTTTTTGTTCGGTTAGTTGAACGAACCAAACACGAATAGTGATGCGTTCGTACGTATTCGAATCATTATTGTTCGAAATATAAAATAATTATATATAAAAATTTATGATATTTAAAAAATTAAATTTAGAAATTATAATATGTAATAAATTAATAATAATAATATATTAATATACTATATTAGCAATATATTAATATTGATATTATATATTTATATATTAATATTAGAGATGTCAACTGACTCGTCGTTCGCGAACAGCTTCTGTTCGGCTTGTTCGTTAAGAAACGAACACAAACAATAACTTCACGAGCAATTTCGAACACAAGCTTATTTCGAACAAATTAAATTTCAAACGAACCGAACACGAACACAAGCTCTGTTCGTTCGTGTTCGATTAGTATACACCCCCTAGCAGATTCATTGCTCTTATGAAAGTTTTATGATCTTGTATAATAAGTTTTGTCCTTTTTTCTTTTATTTGGGCTTTTGCATGCATGCCACATAATTTCAATTTATTTACATATTTTTTATTCAAATATTAATTTTTACATTTATACCACTCAATTGTTTAATTTCATCGAAAGTATCACTATTATTGTTTCTTTTATGACACCATATTAAATTTTGGTTGTTAGATTTGTAAATACATAAATTATGTGATATGCATTTAAACTTTCTTTTTCCTTGTGAGAGAATAGTAAAAAATAGGTTGGGTTATCTTAATAAATAATGTTAAAATAAGATTAAAAAATTATTAGATTAAAGAGATTAATCTCTAAATAAATTGATTGATTTTTCGGTCTTATTCTGATATAATTTATTTATATCATGTGATTTTTATATATTTTAAAATTTTTTTTAAATATAATTAATTTTTTTATTTAATTAGATATAATTTAAATCAAATAATGATTGAAAAGGTAAAATTGTATAATTTATTTTATGATTAGTATTACTTGTGAGTAAAAAATAATATGCAATTGAGATATTTTTGGGGTTATTTAGTTGCAATCTAGATTACATTAAATAGAATTTAGTAAATCTGATAAATCACAATAAAATTGATGACGTGTTCCTGTCAAGAAATCTTTTAAATCGTCGTAATAATTCGATTTACATCGAAAAAGAGACGAAACAAAAGAAAATTTGATTCATTAACTTTCCACTTTTTGTTTTTTAATTGTGTATGATTAATCAATTCTTTATGAATTAACTTATGATTGTTTTACTTATAATATGACCACAAATATATGATTTTTTTTAAATAATTTATATTAATTATGAATAATGTGTTGGTGTGATTTCAGAAGGAGAGAGAGAGCTACGATTGGAGATTGGAGAGGCATGCTACGAACCTGTTGACNTTGTTTCTTTTATGACACCATATTAAATTTTGGTTGTTAGATTTGTAAATACATAAATTATGTGATATGCATATAAACTTTCTTTCCCTTGTGAGAGATTGGAAAAAAATAGGTTGAGTTATCTTAATAAATCATGTTAAAATAAGATTAAAAAATTATTAGATTAAAGAGATTAATCTCTAAATAAATTGATTGATTTTTTGGTCTTATTCTGATATAATTTATTTATATCATGTGATTTTTATATATTTTAAAATATTTAAAAAAAAATAATTAATTTTTTTATTTAATTTGTGTTGGTGTGATTTCAGAAGGAGAGAGAGAGCTACAATTGGAGATTGGAGAAGCATGCTACGAACCTGTTGATAGCCGGACCGGTTTTTTGGCTATTGGGTTCGGTTCAAAATTTGAGCCAGGTTTACGAGCGGTCCAACGGTCTGCTCCAGATTCTGCAGAATAGCGTTCAGATTCCATTTTTAATCGGCAGTCTGCTGTTTTTGGGGGGAGGGATTTTCAGTAGATATGAAATATATCATTCCTTCAAGCTTGTGGTAAGATTTTGATCTTTCATAATTTACATAAATTGCACAAATTTCGTATGTGTTTACATATTTGCCACCCAAACTTTCATATTTACACACATGGGCACTCTAGTGCTATGTATGTAAATATGAAATTTTATGTGTGAGATATGTAAATGCATAAAAATTTTGTGCTAAGTATGTAAATTTCAATTTTTTTTACTTCTTGGATTATCTCTAAGAAAAAATATATAAATTGATTAAATTTTGGATTAGAGAATTTTAATTTNTATCATTCCTTCAAGCTTGTGGTAAGATTTTGATCTTTCATAATTTACATAAATTGCACAAATTTCGTATGTATTTACATATCTGCCACCCAAACTTTCATTGTAAATATGAAATTTTATGTGTGATAAATGTAAATACATAAAAATTGTGTGCTAAGTATGTAAATTTCTCTTTTTTTTAATCTTGGATTATCTCTAAGAAAAAATATATAAATTGATTAAATTTTGGATTAGAGAATTTTACTTTAAATTTATGGAAGATTTATATACATGCCACTCAATTCCTATGTATTTACATATCTAACACCTAAACTTTGTTTTTTTACATATATACCACTTTACCTATACATAAAAAAGGTATATTTCACACTTTAAAATTGAAAATAATGGTATTTTTTATGTGTAAGATTTGAGTGACATAAATGTAAAAAAAATAAAGTTTAGGTGTTAGATATATAAATATATAGGAATGTATGTAAATGCCTCTAAATTTTATAGACTTTGATTTTTTTGGAGAAGAGTATGGNATATAAATATATAGGAATGTATGTAAATGCCTCTAAATTTTATAGACTTTGATTTTTTTGGAGAAGAGTATGACATATAGAGTTAATTGATTAATCATATTTTATTTTTATTTTAAACTTATTTAAATAATTAAAACATTATTATGATTGAGTTTGGATAAAGTATGTTTTAGACCCATATTTGCGTACATAAGACATACGCAACGCTACATACATCAGGGGTTATTCATGGGGTACAAGGGGTTATATCCAGGTTATACCCCTCTGTACATCCGTGTAACTCCCCTATAGCAGAAGCGCATAACTCATTTGCAGGTTACATGGAGGTTACAGGGAAGTTACATAGGGTTATAACCTCAATATAACCTCCCTTACTCCCTGAATAACCCCTAGACGTATGCAGGGCTGTGTATGTCTAATGTACGCAAATATTTTCCGTTTGATAAAGAGCTCAAATGCAAGAAAAAAATGGCCACCCAAAGCTTCTTATTTACAAATCAACCACCCTCTTTCATTCATTTTTCAAATTCTCTCTCAAATATCAAAATTCTGTGCAGTTAATTTGTGAATATCAATGTTTCGGTGGTGGCATGTATATAATTATCCAAAAATAAATAAATAAATTAGAAGTTGAGAGAATCTGAAATTGTGATAAGAGTAAAAGGCCCACCACCAACCTTAAGATTAATCAATTAAAAACTATGGTTAAATTCATTAAAAAGCCTCTCTTATTCTAATGCAAAATCTTGTTAACATGCAGGGCAGTAGCTGGGCCTGGTTGGGCGTATTTGGGAGCCTGCTATTTCTAATTGGAGGCCTAATGAACGTGATAAAAGTGTCCAAAATGCATAAAATGGATAAGGTTAGATTAGAGAGCCTTAGAGGGGGTGCCCTTGAAAGGCTCATGAGAGAGAGGGAGGGTAGGGTGCCCTTACTCTTAGAGGGTAGCGGCCGGCGACGACAATCATCAGAAGATACAATGCCAACTTCCATCGCTCCGATGCCGATACAGATGCGTACCGATGGTGCCGGTGGTGGAGGTAGTACGACATCAACGCCTTATAAGGACGTGCTTGTTAGTGGTGGGGGTGGAGCTTGAAAGTTTTGATTTAGCTTTGGAATATGTTTTTAANCGACAATCATCAGAAGATACAATGCCAACTTCCATCGCTCCGATGCCGATACAGATGCGTACCGATGGTGCCAGTGGTGGTGGTGGTGGTACGACATCAACGCCTTATAAAGACGTGCTTGTTAGTGGTGGGGGTGGAGCTTGAAGGTTTTGATTTAGCTTTGGAATATGTTTTATTTTTATTTTTCTTTTAGTTTGCTTTATTATTAGATATTATCATATGGATGCTTATTTGGAGTTTTAGAGATATCACACATAGATAATGCTTTCTTATTATCATGACAAAGTGCTTGGTGAATGCTATAGGGTTTGTCTGGGAAAATTGTATTTTTTTTATAAAAGTGATTATAAAGTTATATGAAATTACAGATATATATATTTCAAAAAATCAAACATCAGCTTTCTTACAATCACCACATTTTACAAAGCAGCAATCTGCCATAGAAATTTTTAGGAAGTAGCAAGAAAACATTTCCACAAATAGAATTATGGTGGTGATTTCAAATAGCATAAAATTATCCTATACAAACCCTAAAAGAATAAACAATATACTTTGAATATCTTAAATACTTATTTTACATTAAAGCATAATAAAAAATTTAGAAAAAAAAATATAAAAATAACCATTAAAGTAAAAGAGTATTCTTTATAGAAAAATAAAAAGGCAAAATAGTACGTCTCGCACCCCTCTTCTAAACTCGAATATATGTAATTTATTTACAAATTATAGAAAAATTTACATACACATCACACAATTATGTATTTATATGTCTAACATTTAAAGTTTGACATTTAGTAATCATGATGTGTCTTATGTGATGTTAAAATTTTGAGTGTTGAATATATAAATATGAAAGTTTCGGATAAGCTGACGAAACGAGCGAACCAAACGGTACGATGACGTTTTGAAAACGCAGCCCACACTTATAAGCTACCCCAAACATACCCTAAGTTTTACCGCTAAAGCCTTCACATTAAGGGCAAGTATTGTTGTTTTCACCATATCATATCCTAGAGAGGTATACTTGCCTCTCCTATCTAACTGGCCACATGATTGATATGAATTTAGGCGATTTGTCCAGAATGCTTAACAATTTTAGAGGTGATCCTAACTCCAATAGGATTGCAAGTCCTTGTAAAGTAAGTTCGACCTTATAATCAAACCTACTCATTTTCTCTCTATTCATAGATATCATGTCATTATTTAATAAGAATGTGTCATGTCTTCACTTTTTTTACATGGATAGAATCATAGGATTCTAAGTTTGTTCCTTTCTCTAGAGGCAATGATAACCTTAATTATTGTGATTAAGCATTTGGCTTAATTATCTTTATTCAAATNATATATATATATATATATATATATATATATATATATATATATATATATATATATATATATATAAATTGATTAGTAGTATTCCGAGCCAAAATGAGCTGAACATGAACGAACAAATATTTGTTTGTGTTGTTCGTGTTTGACTCGTTAACTTAGCAAATGAGTCGAACACGAGTTGTTCGCGATCAACGAGCCTTTTTGACAGCCCTACCTGCAAGCATACTTTTTATTTATTTATAAACAATTATTAGAGCTTTTGCTCCAATTTACACGACATTGTCTATGATGCATGCTCAGATTTTCTACCTCAATGTGTTTTCCATTGCTATAGTTGTATCTAAGGACTGATGGTGTTCCAAATGTATCCTGCTCCTAGATGACGACTATGCCCACAAATTCCTCCACACCTCCCTCTCTGAATCTGGCCAGCCACCCAAAAAATCCATTCCTCGTCAAAATGTCTAGTCGTTGGCCTTCCTCACACCTCTTTCCTTATCCCTAGTCATCGACCACCCTCCCTCCTCCCAAAATCCAGCCGCCAGAACCTTACTTATTCCCCATAATCCTAGCCGCCGACCACCATCCCTCCTCCCACAAAAATAGTCATCTGATCCCTTCCTTGGTTCTAGCAGCCAACCACCCCCACCTTCCCCGAGTTTCGGGCACAAACTACCATCCTCTTCCCTATTTCAATCGCCAGCCACCACACAATAGTCACCATTGTCCACAAATTCTTCTACTGACCCTAGCCAAATGATGATTTTTGCTGTGTTTCCTATTTTCATTTGAAACTTGATTGTGACCCAATCTGTTATGAACAATAATACTTGCTTCCTTTATTGGGGTTTGAATTAAACCTGGTATCAATTGGTATCACACCTAGCATTACCCTAGTCCTATCCTAAAATTTCTTAGCATTTGCTTTACTTCTTTCAACAAATTTTTTTTTTTCATATCCTCAATCACCCCTTCCAATCCCAAAACCTAATAATGCCACCAAAAAGATACATGTCAGAACTTACACGAAAGAGATACAACGGGAAATTCATCGGCTTAAATAGAGACCCGCAGAGATTTATAATGGAATCTAGGGGTAGATTACCCTCGATCGTGATCTAGAGAGTTGAAGAAGACATAGATGAAGATCTGAATATGTTCCATAGCTATGGATAACCATTATTATTTTAATATTCTAATAATACTTATGTCTATGAAAACCACCCGTAAATTAATTGGAGCTATTTGATCTGATTTAAAGGTGGCCCTCTCAAATATGATGTAATAACTTGAAAATTTTTCACATTGGGCTTAAAAATTAAATAAACTCTTTTACTCATAGATTGCAGGTCAATCCCCAATGTGCTCTTTGTTTTGCTAAAGCAAAACCCACTCGCTTATTGCTTTATTGTCTTTTCTTTCTTTAGCTTCTTAAGTTACTCATCCCTTATGAGATTTTTTCTCACATTGGATGCAACTTAGCAAAGATATTGGCTTATGCTGAAGCATTGATAAATAATCTCTACAAAAATTCTTCTTACTTGCAGTCCATATTACTGTGCACTACATTTGGTTGGAAAGGAACCATAAAATCTTTAACAATACTAGTACCCCTATTGAGGTTATTATTTTTAATAGAATCAAATTTGCCATTAAGTAAAAAATGAAAAATACAGGGTATATTTTCCCCTTTTATTTCATTATTATACTTTTAATTGTTGCTATCTAGTTTCCATGCTACTTCATCCATTTGAGATGATAAATGTTTGGGTTACCTGCTACTTCATTATCCCTTATACAGCAACCATTTCTACTGAATATTGGGAATTCTGCCTCGCTATAAGTTCTATAAGGACTTGAAGCTTATTGCGCCCTGTGAGTTTCATTGCTATTGCGTGTTGTTATAATTCGGCTATATTTTCTAGAATCAGCTTCCCACTCTGGCTTGTAAAGGGTGGATTTTATGTTGGCTGTCACATTTTAGAGTTTACTCTTTCTCTTCCTCTGGATAATCTAAAACAGTTGCTTCAGATATGATTTTNGGGGGGGGGGGGGGGGGGGGGGGGTTGGAAGAGGTAGGAAAATGTGTCAAGAAGACGAAGCGAATTAGATTTGAAGTTTACAGCACTACCTTGGAACATGATACAGTCGAAGCACCACTGTTGTCGAATACAGCCCTAGCAAGTGGGAATAGATTCCGCACAGGATATCAAAAGACAACTCCATTAGAACTGACTCTCCACAAGAGGACAACAATTTATAGGCTCCCGCTAGACAAAAGAAACTTCTACATAGAGGAAGATGGTTGGAAGGCAAAAAGAATCCAAAAAAACCCTTCCCAAACAAAGATAGGTGAGGCAGACTCCCGAAGCATCTCCCTGGATCGCGAGAGTTCACAATCCTGCCCAGCTTCCCTGGATCGAGAGAATTTACGATTCGCCTCCAGCTAAAGCGCGGAATCGCGACCTGCCCAGCTTTCGCTCCCGCGAAGCATCACAGAGATTTTGGCCCCGCAGGATTGAAGAGTCCCACTTTGGAACACATTCAAGCGCGCACTTGGGCGCCCTGCATCACCCTCGTCCTCGCCTAGAGGCTCATCGCGTTGTCTTCTTTATTTCCTACATTAAAAACCATTATTGTGATTCCTTTAAAGTTTCAACAATAATATTTTGCATTCTATTATTTTTCGAGATAACTCCGATATTATTTGGTATTAGAGCTAGTCTAACTCTTGTCCTATCCTAGGGTTTCCTAGCATCCACCTTACCCCACCAAATTATTTTTTTTTCTATCCTCAAACCACACCTTCCAAACCCAAACCCTAATCATATCACCATAGAGATATATGTCGGAAACTACCCGGGACGAGATACAAAATTCAATAGAAGCTCACGAAAATGATAGAACCCAGAGAGAGATTACCCTTGACCGTGATCTGGAGAGTTAAAGGGGAGATAGGGACGAAGATCTAAATCTGTTCCACATTGAAGACATCAACGAAGAGGAATACCAGCCACGCCGCTTCGAAATTCAATATTAGAGAAGATTGAAAGAAGAGCCCACATATGGCGGACAGAGGGACTTCGACATCAGAATGGACCAACCAGATAATTTATTGACTAGCTACAATCTTTTGAGCTGATCTTCAAATATAAAAATGTGCTAGAAGATAAGCGGGTAAAACTGGCAGATATCAAGTTGAAAAAGATGGTCTCTTTGTACTGAGAGAACTTACAGAGACAAAAAGAAAGAAGTCAATGACAAGATTACTAAGTGGTAAGAGATAAAGAAAACAATGCAGAGGAAATACTTTCCAACTCATTACCAACAGAACATTTTCTGAGATTCACCCACCTGCAACAACAAGACCTTTCAGTAGAAGAAATCACAGCTTAGTTTGACCAGTTACAGGTGAAATATGAGCTAATCGAGCCAAAGGAGCACATTATAGCTCGGTGTCTGGGGGGGTCTGAAGCCCGCTAATAGCAATATGGTGCAGTTATAGCCATGCTAGACGCTGGAAGATTTTCAAACTCTAGCATTGAAATTGGAAAGGCAATAAAAACAGTGCAGACAACAATCTTCATTCACACAACAACCTTTAGTCAGGCAGTCACAAGCAACTATTGTGACCAACATAGGTGCTTTGGGAGGAGTTACCAAGACAGGATTGGGAGATGACAAGCCAGTAGAGTGTAAAGAAGCTAGAGAAAGGTAGCTCTTCTAGTAAATATCAAACTAGGAGTATCAGGAGTCACGTCTACGAACACATAACCTCTAGCTGTCCCATAAATTGTGTTGTCACATTCGCATATCAGGGTGTCGTTGAGGAGGTGGAGGACAAGAAGTCAAATAGTAGTCTAGAAAAAGAACTTCTGCTTCAGGGGGACGAGGGCGAATTGTTAGTCATACAGAGAGTTTTGGAGTCTGAGCCAGAGCTAGATCAATCATGGTTGAGACACGACATTTTTCGCGCCAAGTGCACGATAAAAGACAAGGTTTGCAGCTTAAGCATCGACAGTGAGAGTTGTGAAAATGTGGTATTCATGTTGATGGTGAAGTAATTGAGATTGGTCACGCAAAAATATCCCTAGTTCTATTCCCTTAACTGGTTGAAAAAGAAAAGTGAAATATGCGTGAATCAGCGATGCTTGGTGAAATTTTTGATTGGGGATCAGCTATAGAAGCATGTATGGTGCGATGTGATTCCAATGGATGCACGTCATATTCTGTTAGGGAAGCCTTAGCAATTTGACCACAAGACTTAGTACAACAACTTCAAAAATACTTACTTCTTTAAGAATGATGGAAAACACATCGTATTGTTACCAGTTAAGGAGGGGCGTATGCGACACAGAGGAAGTGCTAGTCCCACGAGCCACTTTCATGCAATCAGTTCGGGATGCACTAGTCGCACTAGCATTAGTCCTAGAGGAAACTAAGGAGAGTGAGATACCAACACTATTACATCCACTACTATAGGACTACTAGGATATGATGAGAAGGGATTACCACCACTAATCTGGCATTCAACGCGCTATAGAACTTATACCAAGATCAGTGTTGTTGAATTGGCCCGCCTACAGATGGAGACCTATGGAGTACGAGGAGTTGTAGCGATAGTTACAGGATCTCATCATGAGATGGTTGGTCAGAAAAAGTATCAGTCCATGTTGTCCCCGTCTTAATGGTACCCAAGAAGGACAAAACATGACAGATTTGTATTGAAAGCGGGGTCATCAATAAGATTACCATCAAGTACCGGTTTCTAATACTTTACCCGAACAATCTCTTGGACTGGTTACACGAAGCCAATATCTTTTCAAGCTCAACTTACACAGTGGGTATCACTAGATCCGGATGAGGCCAATAGATGAGTGGAAGACCACATTCAAGCCACGAGTGGTTTATACGAGTGGACCGTTATGCCCTTCGACTTGTCAAACACCCCCAGTACCTTTATGAGATTGATGAAACAGGTATTCCAGACACACATCGAGAAATTTGTGGTGGTCTACTTTGATAACATTCTGATAAACGTCGATTCGAAGAGAAAAAATTATAGCACTTGAGGGCGGAGTTCAAGGTATTGCGCGCGGAGAAGCTATATGCCCATCCTAAGAACTGCCTTCATGACAGCCCATGTATGTTTTGTGGGTTACATAGTATCCAGTGTAGGCATTCAAATGGATCCTACAATGCTCGAGATAATTGTTAGCTAGCCAACACCGCAATCATTCACCGATCTGAGGTAATTTCTGGGACTAGCCACTTTTTGCTGACGATTCATCGGGAACTTCAACACTATCACCACCCCTCTGACGTAGCTTTTGAAAGGAAAGGAGATCAATAGAACAACTGCAGCTCAGACCAGCTTCGACACACTGAAGGAGAAGGTGACTTAGTCAATAATTGAAGCATTACATAATTTCAGCTAGTTGTTTGAGGTAGAGGGTGATGCAACCGACGTATGAATAGGAGTAGTGCTGAGCCAGGTAGTACCCCCATCGTCTTTTTCGGTGAAAAGTTGAATGACTCCAAAAGAAAATACTTAACATATAACAAAGAGCTTTAAGCTACCATAAGGGCCTGAGACCATTGGAGCCACTACCTGCAGACGAGTGAGTTTACCT
The DNA here is from genome assembly GCA_002079205.1 of Phalaenopsis hybrid cultivar. Lineage (NCBI taxonomy): Eukaryota > Viridiplantae > Streptophyta > Magnoliopsida > Asparagales > Orchidaceae > Phalaenopsis > Phalaenopsis hybrid cultivar. The sequence continues at coordinate 29,640 of JXCR01088844.1, read as the reverse complement.
TGTTCACGGATCACGAGGCTATAAAATTCTTGNGGTCTGTCCAGTAGCCAACCTTTTATATATATATATATATATAATGATTTTCTTATAAACCATTAATTAAAGTCATTAAAAGGACCAATCAGTGCGGTTTCCTCTGGCCTTTGCCCCGCGACGTTGAAAAATCTTCCATTCAAACTTCGGTACGATTCACTCACAAAGACAACTTTATAGAAGCAAAGTTAGGTCGATTAGAAAATGTATAATAACAAGCTTTTAATTTAATATTGATTGTGGATTACATTAATGGATGAATCTTTTATTTTATTGTATAAATTAAAAAAAGCAAGAGTCGACAAAAAAATATATGATAAAAATATGAACATGTTAATAGAAAAAAATTATATATATGAACACAACAATTTTAATAATTGGGGGGGACGGATTGTATGATGCTTTTGGTTGTTGATAGGTAGGGATGTAAATGAGCCGAACACGAGCAAGCCCAGACTCAGCTCGTGTTCGGCTTGTTTATATTTCAAGCTCAAAAAGTGTGTTCGTGTTCGGCTTGTTTGCTTAGCGAGCCGAACACGAGCCGTTAACGAACAAAGAGTCATTTTGACAACCATAATCATGTAGCCATCNAATAGCTTGAACTCATGCAGCAAATTGTGGATATGCTTTCATGATTTGATTAACTTAACTATGATTAACCAACAAACCGTTGTCATCAGCCACAAACCCGGAAATATTAAAAGTTGATTGTTGACCGATAACAATTAGTAACATCTATGTTAAAAATTAAGGAAACGAATTCAAATTTGATTTTTGCTAGTACTATGGTGCTCACTAAAGTAACGTGCCATGACCTAACTCAACTATGAAGCGAAGTAGGAAATGCTTCGCTGCTATTTCGACGCCTTCAAGTTGTAAGGAAATAAATGCATTAATTATAATCATGTAGGTAGGTTTTGAAGGTGGTGATTATTATTGTGTAAGTGGTAATCATTATCTTTCATTATAATCATATATGTGTCTTCAAACCCCCTGACCTTTACCCCTCCTGCCATCAGCCAGGATACACCATGCTTTGATACCAGAATTAGTTGGGATGTGACGGAACAAAAACAAACTTTTACTAATAAAAAAAATATTGCTACAACACGAATCAAACAAAAAGGAAATACAACAATAAATGAATCTCTGGTTAGAGACTGTAGAAAGAGATTTGAAGGCGGTAGTGACATCGACGGGGTGAGTAGTTATTTGGGTAAGTAGCGATTGTGTTTGGTTGGTTGTAGGTAGGTGGGACGGCGAGGTCGTGGAGAAAGTAGGGGTGGCGGTAGAGTGGTGGAGGAATATGGGGGTGGTTGGCAGCTGGGAAGAGGTAGGAAAATGTGTCAAGAAGACGAAGCGAATTAGATTTAAAGTTTACAACACTACCTCGGAACATGATACAGTCGAAAAACCACCTTTCGTCGAATACAACCCTAGCAAGAGGGAATAGATTCCGCACAGGATATCAAAATACAACTCCACTAGAACTGACTCCCCACAAGAGGACAACAATTTATAGGCTCCCGCTAGACAAAAGAAACTTCTACATAAAGGAAGATGGTTGAAAGGCAAGAAGAATCCAAAAAAACCTTCCCAAACAAAGATAGGTGAGGCAGACTCCTGAAGCATCTCCCTGGATCGCGAGAGTTCACAATCCTGCCCAGCTTCCCTGGATCGCGAGAACCCGCCCAGCTTTTGCTCCCGCGAAGCATCACAAGGATTTTGGCCCCGCAGGATTGAAAAGTCCCACTTTAGAACACATTCAAGCGTGCACTTGGGCGCCATGCATCACACTCGTCCCCGCCTAGAGGCTCATCGCGTTGTCTTCTTTATTTCCTACATTAAAAACCATTATTGTGATTCCATTAAAGTTTCAACAATAATATTTTCATTCTATTATTTTTCGAGATAACTCCGATATTATTTGGTATTAGAGCTAATCTAACCCTAGTCCTATCCTAGGGTTTCCTAGCATTCACCTTCCCCACCAAATTATTCTTTTTTCTATCCTCAAACCACACCTTCCAAACCTGAACCCTAATCATATCACCATAGAGATACATGTCGGAAACTACCCGGGACGAGATAAAAAGGTTCAATAGAAGCTCACAAAAATGATAGAACCCAGGGAGAGATTACCTTTGACCGTGATATGGAGAGTTGAAGGGGAGATAGGGACGAAGATCTAAATCCGTTCCACATTGAAGACATCAACGAAGAGGAATACCAGCCACGCCTCTTCGAAATTCAATATTAGAGGAGATTGAAAGAAGAGCCCACATATGGCGGACAGGGGACTTCGACATTAGAATGGACCAACCAGATAATTTATTGACTAGCTACAATCTTTTGAGCTGATCTTCAAATATAAAAATGTGCTAGAAGATAAGCGGGTAAAACTGGCAGATATCAAGTTGAAAAAGATGGTCTCTTTGTACTGAGAGAACTTACAGAGACAAAAAGAAAGAAGTTGATGACAAGACTACTAAGTGGTAAAAGATAAAGAAAACAATGACGAGGAAATACTTTCCACCTCATTACCAACAGAACATGTTCTGAGATTCACCCACCTGCAACAACAAGACCTTTCAGTAGAAGAAATCACAGCTTACTTTGACCCTATAAATTGTGTCGTCACATTCACATATCAGGGTGTCGTTGAGGTGGAGGACAAGAAGTCAAATAGTAGTCTAGAAAAAGAACTTCTGCTTCAACGGGACGAGGGGGAATTGTTAGTCATATAGAGAGTTTTGGAGGCTGAGCCAAAGCTAGATCAATCATGGTTGAGACAAGGCATTTTTCGCGCCAAGTGCATAATAAAAGACAAGGTTTGCAGCTTGAGCATCGACAGTGGTAGTTGTGAAAATGCGGTATCCATGTTGATGGTGAAGTAATTGAGATTGGTCACGCAAAAATATCCCTAGTTCTATTCCCTTAACTGGTTGAAAAAGAAAAGTGAAATATGCGTGAATCAGCAGTGCTTGGTGAATTTTTTTATTGGGGATCAGCTACAGAAGCATGTATGGTGCGATGTGATTCCAATGGATGCATGTCATATTCTGTTGGGGAAGCCTTAGCAATTTGACCACAAGACTTAGTACAACAACTTCAAGAAAACTTACTTCTTTAAGAATGATGGAAAACACATCGTATTGTTACCAGTTAAAGAGGGGCGTATTCGACACAAAGGAAGTGCTAGTCCCACGAGCCACCTTCATGCAATCAGTTCGGGATGCACTAGTGGCACTAGCATTAGTCCTAGAGGAAACAAAGGAGAGTGAGATACCAACACTATTACATCCACTACTATAGGACTTCCAGGATATGATGAGAAGGGGTTACTACCACTAATCTGGCATTCAACGCGCTATAGAACTTATACCAAGATCAGTGTTGTTGAATTGACCCGCCTACAGATTGAGACTTGTGGAGTACGAGGAGTTGTAGCGATAGTTACAAGATCTCATCATGAGATGGTTGGTCAGAAAAAGTATCAGTCCATGTTGTCTCCGTCCTAATGGTACCCAAGAAGGACGAGACATGGCAGATTTGTATTGAAAGCCGGGCCATCAATAAGATTACCATCAAGTACCGGTTTCCAATACTTTACCCGAACAATCTCTTGGACTGGTTACACGAAGCTACTATCTTTTCAAGCTCAACTTACACAGTGGGTATCACTAGATCCGGATGAGGCCAATAGATGAGTGGAAGACCACATTCAAGCCACGAGTGGTTTATACGAGTGGACCGTTATGCCCTTCGACTTGTCAAACACCCCCAGTACCTTTATGAGATTGATGAAACAGGTATTCCAGACACATCGAGAAGTTTGGGGTGGTCTACTTTGATAACATTCTGATAAATGTCGATCTGAAGAGAAAAAATTACAGCACTTGAGGGCGGAGTTCGAGGTATTGCGCGCGGAGAAGCTATATGCCCATCCAAAGAACTGCCTTCATGACAGCCCAGGTATATTTTGTGGGTTACATAGTATCCAGTGTAGAAATGGATCCTACAATGCTCGAGATAATTGTTAGCTAGCCAACATCGCAATCATTCACCGATCTGAGGTAATTTCTGGGACTAGCCTCCTTTTGCTGCCGATTCATCGGGAACTTCAACACTATCACCACCCCTTTGACGTAGCATTTGAAAGGAAAGGAGATCACTAGAACAACTGCAGCTCAGACCAGCTTCGACACACTGAAGGAGAAGATGACTTAGTCAATAATTGAAGCATTACATAATTTCAGCTAGTTGTTTGAGGTAGAGGGTGATGCAACCGACATATGAATAGGAGTAGTGCTGAGCCAGGGAGAACCCCCACCGTCTTTTTCGATGAAAAGTTGAATGACTCCATAAGAAAATACTTAACATATAACAAAGAGCTTTATGCTACCATGAGGGCCTGAGACCACTGGAGCCACTACCCACAGACGAGTGAGTTTATCTTGTTCATGGATCACGAGGCTGAAAAATTCTTAAACAACCAAAACAAGTTGAATGGTCGACACACAACTTGGGTTGAGTTTTTAGCATAGTTCCAGTTCGTGCTTAAGCACAAGGCACAGAGTCAGAATCGCAGAGTAAATACACTGAGCCATCATCACCTGTTAATCACGTCAATGCAGACTCGAGTTGTGGGTTTTTGAGATAGTCAAGAACTTATGCAAGGCATACGAATAGTTCAAGAAGATCTGAGAGCAATGTCAGGAGAAGCCTACTAATCAATACTACAATTCTAATGGTTACTTGTTCTACCAGAGTAAGTTGTGCATTCCTAAGTGCTCATTACGGGAGGTCATTATTCACGAAAGCTGCAATGGAGGACTGGTAGGTCATTTTGACAAGGACAAGACTCTCGCACTCCTGAGAGGCACTTCTTCTGGCCCTGATGGACAAGAGATGTGAAGCGACAGGTTAAGCAATGCAAGATTTGTCATTTGGCGATGACAAGAGAACAAAATGTTGGTTTGTACACTCCCTTACCAATATCGGAGGCGGTGTGGGTAAATGTCAATATGGAATTTGTGGTACGACTTCCTTGGACAACAAAATAAGGATTCCATGATGGTTGTGGTAGATCATTTCTCGAGGACAGCTCATTTCATAACCTGCCACTAGACGCTAGGCACATCTCATGTTGCCAACTTGTACTTCTGAGAGAGTGTGACATTGCACAGAATTTCCAGAACTATCACTTCTGACCGAGACATCAAATTTCTGAGGCACTTCGGGGGGAGGGGGTGCGCGGAAATTAGACACCAAACTCTGATTTAACTCAGTAGCTCATCCATAGATGGACTGTTAGATGGAGGTAGTAAACATGAGTCTAGGAAGCCTTCTGAAAAGCTTCATGGGAAAGATTATTAAGTAGTGAGATCTAATTCTAGCTCAAGCTAAGTTTGCATGCAATAGATCTGTGGTCAGAATACAGAACGTACTCCATTTGAGATTATGTATAGGTGTAGCTTATTCACACCACTTGAGTTGATGCCACTCTTGCCGACCTCAGAGATCAGTAAAAATATTGAAGATTCACGAGTTCAAAATCTCCATGAGGAGGTTGGAAATTGGATTACTAAGCAGAAACACAAAAACCAAGCACAATCGAATAAGTCCAAGAAGAAGGTGACGTTTAAAGGATACATAATGTGGATTCGGCTGAAGGAGAAATTTCCAGTGAGGGCATTCGAAAAACTCAAGCCTAGAGCAGATGTACCGTTCATAATACTTCGAAAGCTGAATGAAAACACGTACAATATCGATAGATGATAGTTAGATGGAGGTAGTAAACATGAGTCTAGGAAGCCTTCTGAGAAGCTTCATGAGAAAGAGTATTAAGTAGTGGGATCTAATTCTAGCTCAAGCTAAGTTGGCATGCAATAGATCCGTGAGTCGGACTACAGAACGCACTCCGTTCGAGATTATGTACAGATGTAGACACCAAACTATGATTCAGCTCAGTAGCTCATCCATAGATGGACGGTTAGATGGCGGTAGTAAACATGAGTCTAGGAAGCCTTCTGAAAAGCTTCATGGGAAAAAGTATTAAGTAGTGAGATCTAATTCTAGCTTAAGCTAAGTTTGCATGCAATAGATCCGCGAGTCAAACTACAGAACGCACTCCATTTGAGATTATGTACAGTGTAGCCTATTCACACCACTTGAGTTGATGCTACTCTTGCCGACCTCAGAGATCAATGAGAATGTTGAAGATTCACGAGATTCAAAATCTCCATGAGGAGGTTGGAAATGGGATTACTAAGCAGAAACACAAATACCAAGCATAAACAAATAAGTCCAAGAAAAACATGACGTTTCAAGGATACCTAATGTGGATTCGGCTGAAGGACAAATTTCCAGTGGGGGCATTCGAAAAACTCAAGCCCAAAGCAGATGTACCGTTCATAATACTTCGAAAGCTGAATGAAAACACGTACAATATCGATAGATGACGGTTAGATGGAGGTAGTAAACATGAGTCTAGGAAGCCTTCTGAGAAGCTTCATGGGAAAGAGTATTAAGTTGTGGGATCTAATTCTAGCTCAAGCTGAGTTGGCATGCAATAGATCCGTGAGTCCAACTACAGAACGCACTTCGTTCGAGCTTATGTACAGATGTAGCCTATTCACACCACTTGAGTTGATGCCACTCTTGCCAACCTCAGAGATCAGTTAGAATGTTGAAGATTCACGAGATTCAAAATCTCCATGAGGAGGTTGGAAATGGGATTACTAAGCAGAACACAAATACCAAGCACAGACGAATAAGTCCAGGAAGAAGGTGACGTTTCAAGGATATCTAATGTGGATTCGGCTGAAAGAGAAATTTCCAGTGGGGGCATTTGAAAAACTCAAGCCCAGAGCAGGTGCACCGTTCATAATACTTCGAAAGCTGAATGACAACGCGTACAATATCGACATGGCAGGGGAGTACAACGTTTCTACTACGTTCAATGTCGCGGACTTGACACCGTACTTCGAGGACCCAGAAGCTTCGACGAATGACGTTGAAGCTCCTCTAACCTCAGGAGATTGACGCGGAGCTTGGTGCTTGAACTGACCAGTTTAGAAGGGAGCCAATCCAACCTCCTTTTTCTATTGTCGCTTGCTCCCTCTCCTTTCCTTTCCATTGGTCACCTGGTGGTGGCCCGCTCCCTCCCCTTTCCTATTCGGTTTACAGCCCAAGGGAGCCTACCGGCTGCCCAAAGGGGAGGGGCCTCCCCTTCCTATTCTATCAGCTATTATATATTTATTTTTTGCTTGTTGAAGGTTCAATTTTGTGTGTTATGATCATATATTCCAAGCCTCCGACATTTCCCCATGCTAAGGTTGTATTTGAGGCCAGGTGGTGCACCGGCTGTATCCTGCTCAAAGGTGATGACTACCACGACCCGTTGCCCCACTCAATTACCCCTCCCTGTTTTCCCGTGACTGCCAATTGTGTTAAGAAAACTACTGCGAAAGAATCTCTTTTTTAATTTCGTCGCAGAATAGAATCACAAGATTCAAGAAACCTGAACAAAAAAAGTAAACATAGAAGCACAATTAAAGCAACCAGAAAACACACAAAAATTGTACATGGAAAAAGCTGACATCGAGAAACATCACAGAACCACACCACCACAAATTTCATTATGTAATTCAGAAAGTTTTACAAAAGCCTCGCACAAGTTTCTTCTCCACACTCAAGTGAAGAAACTTATAAGAATTGCACCAATAATATTCCTTTTTAGATATGACGCAAAAATCACATCAAATCACTGAAATTCACCTCTTCAACACTCCACATCTTCACTAGGACGCTTGTCAAAGAATACAAAAGAAAGAAACAAAAAAACTCAATAAGAAGGCTTGAAATTGGGATTAAAAACTGCAATCCCATTACTAATTGTTCTGAGCGCCTAGATGCCCAGACTTGGCGCCTAAGCGCCGAGCTCTCAAGTAGCCGGTGCCCAACCGCCAGAAGTGAGAACAAGATTTCCACTTGCTCAATGTGGGAACACTCAATAGGAGTTTGAGCGCCCGTATCTATGACAAAGCTAGATTACCTACTGCTCATGGGTGCTGCAATCAGACTCCACACCTAACATGTGTCACCGTGAACATCACCCGCAACTCCCTACTTTGCTGTCGTTCGTTTCATCCCACACTTCTGAGCTGCTCCAGGTCTGTCGCCCCTTCTATCAAGCCATCAACTCCCTCCCCTGTTCCCTGCACCCACTACTCTTGCCGCCAGCCTTCTTGCTTGACCTCACTTGTCGCTAACCACGCCTGCATCAACCCCTTGTTGTTGCTCAGCCTGCCAACAGCCTACGTCGATGTCACAAACCCTATTTCCCTCCTTTTGCCAACCTGGATACACCATCCTTGTCATTACCCAGGGGCTCGTTGTGTTGTGTTCTTGATTTCTTATTTTAAGAACTTTTATTATGACTCCTTTGAAGTTTCAACAATAACATTTTTGTGTTTTGTTTTATTGGTCAACTCCAAATCCATGGAATCTGAAGCAATTTCGGGTTGGGAATGTTTTAGGCATGCTACTCTCTCGGGCTTCTTCTCACTCGGAGTTGTTGTATCCTTATACTCACCTATTTTCTTAACTCCCTAAGGCGTGCTATTGACATCTCCAATTGGTGGTTGCCTACAGAGTGGTAGTTGCCAACTCTGTTTCTGCTATCTCTCTCTGTGATCAATAAAACTGCAGCTGCATAATGTTATTGATAGCGAACTTTGAGCCCCCCAGATATCGGACTATGGAATATTCCTCTAGCTCAACCAACTAAAACTTCATCTGCAACTGATAAAACTACATCATGAAATCCTCCACTGATGGGTCTCTCTGTTTTAGATGGAATCTCAAGAACATATCCTGAAAATAATGAGAAGGTATGTATTTCCTTTGTACTTCATCTTCTCCCATCTAAAAATCTTGCCACTACCTTCTCTCTTTCTCTGCCTCTGCAAATTTTTCCATCACAAGAAGACGCTCTTTCTCAATTTGATGGTTGCAAGGTTCACCCTCATCTTCAGCACTTTTATGTACTCGAAGATCCTCTCAACTAACTGTAGCTATTCGATAAATTCATCTGAATTCATACATCCATCAAACTCCAGTAGATTCACTTTAATGCTAAAATCCCTATGTCATCTATATGTAGCCTCCTCTCTCAGCCTCCTCAAATACTGAATTCCAAAGTGTCAGGGCCCGTCTTCCTCCTCAGTAAAGTCATCCTTATGGAAGGGATTCAGATCCTCGTCCATTTCTCCCCTTCGACTTTCCATATCACGATTGAGGGTAAACTCCTCCTGGATTCCATTATCAATCTACGCAAGTCTTTGTTGAAGACGACAGAGATCTCGTTATATCTCTTCCCGAGTAGGCTCGGGCACGATCTCTTTGGTGGCATAGTTAAGGTTTAGGATTTGTGGGAGTGAAAAGGGTATTTGGTTGTAGGAAAGAAGAAATTTTGGTAGAGATGGTTTGAGTATGATAGATGCTAGGAAACCCTAAGATAGAACTATGGTTAGGCTAGCTCTAATACTAACTGATATTGAAGTTAACTCAATCCACAATAGAAGCACAAATATTATCATTGAAAACTTAAGATGGGTTACAACACATACTCTTAAAACAAGATTAAAACGACAACAAACACCAAGAGGACGTGAAGGTGGTGTGATGTAGCTAGACAGTGGTTAGGTTGGCTGGTTAGGGAGCGACAACCAACAGTAGAGGGATGGGGTTACAGCAAGGTGGTGGGCAGGAGTTGCAGCAGCAAGGAGTCATGGTTATGGGAATTGCGACAACAAGTAGGTGAAGGGGCCACTGGCTGGAGGGACGGCAGGTTGAGAGAAGGTTGTGGAAAGCCTGAAGCTAGATAGAGGGACAAACGACGGGAGGGAGGTTGGTGGCTAGAGCATAAGCGTACAAAGCATATATGACAACAAAGGAATGGGCAGAAGGTTGGCACTAGTGAGCAGAGAGGTGCAAGAGATATAGGCGGCAACAAGAAGAGGGACAAGGTATGGAGAGGCACAGAGATAAGCACCACATTGAAGCAAGATGCAGTCGGAGCACCACCTATCCTCGGATACAACCCTAGAAGAGAAAATAGCCACCGTCAGCAAGTTGGACCAGAAATTTGAAAACAAAACAATGCCCTAGAACAAGTACAAATAGTATAAAAATAGATCAAGTAAAATAGAAGAGGCCCCACCCACTTTGGTGGCAACCCCAAACCCTAGGAGGACCGGCAAGCCCTCCTAACCCCACCTTGAACCGAATCAAATGGATAAACCCACATCACAAACACTACTATTGAAAGCCTTGGAAACCATAAGGGCAAACGGATCATACTCTATTGGTCAAGGTATCATCATTAAGTAAAATCAAAATCATAATATTACCTATGTTGATAAAACAATTCTAGCCGTTAACCATTGGGTAAAGGTTAATAAACAAAAAGAAAAATCAAAGATCCCCAGTCACTAATAATTCTTTGGTACAAAAATTGCTATATCTAGTAAAGATATATTTGTCTCAACAAAAATACACTCTGGACCTGAATAGATACTATCAATAAATTAGGTTAAAAGGTGATACAACTCAAGTTGACTCAAAATAGTGCCTATGAATGAATGGTAAATTCGGCTAGCTTCTCACATTAAACCTGACATCAGATTTACAACTAATGTAGTCAATTGATACATGAAGAACCCAATAGAGGAACATCTAGGTGTTGCATGCGTGATACTAAGATTAAAAAAAAAACACACCATGAAAAGGTCTATTCTTCAAGGAACTAAGGTAGCTTGCATGCTTTTTATACGATAATGAGCAATTGGAAGCATAACGATCAAAGCTCCAAATAGTCATGGATGTAATGACTGTTGAGCAATAAATGACTAATGCATCTTTCCCATACCTCTAATATATGTTAAGGATTTCAATAGAATGATAGAAATCTATCCCAGTTATTCTCATCAAGGATAATGTAAACACAAAACCAGCATCAATTTTTTTGGCAAAGAAGTTTTTTATTAATTTTTCTTTAATATTATTATTTTTTATAATCAAAGTGCCTGCCAGTGATGGACTTAATCACGTCGATACATCTACATATCTATGATGCCTAAAGATATGAATCAACTTAGAGTAGATAGTTCAAATATTTGTATTGCATAATTCCTCAAACAACACAGCATTTTATAAGCACCTCAAAAAGAGGGGGCTACGAACCAAAAGAGAAAGAACAAACAAATCCAAAGAATTGAGACCAAAATATTATGAATTTATGCAATTTAAACTAAATTCCGAAGGAGAAGAAAAAAANAAGAAAATAATTACTCATCTTGCTTAGCTTGCTTGCACACTGAATCCCGAACCCTTGATTTTCCATGCTTAAATGTATTTCAACCTAAATTGTAATTAAACATTAATATTTTATTAATATAAATTCCTAATTAAGTAAACTAAATTTTAATTTAAGACTTATCTTATCTTTTAAAATTATCCGTCTTCTTCCTCAAATCCAAGAGATTAGCCGACTTTCTTCCTCATTTACTAACATTAATAAAGTTTAATAACATTAATTAGTTAATGTAGCTAATTACTTCATTAATTTCATTAATGACACAAGATTTAACATGTACCTTATAGGCTTTTAGGTCGTTCTCCTCCCTTTCCCGCTCGCTTCACAATTTCCTCTCCTTTAAAGCCAAAATCTTTGTATTAAAGTCCTGCTTAAATTGACATTGCATTTATACCTTATTCGGCTTTTTCAGTTGTTTTCCCTATTGAATTCACGCACAATGGTTTCTCCTCCCCTTCCTTCTTTCGGTCTAGCTTTTACACAGAGGAGCTCGACTCCTCTTCTCTTCTTCTCCTACATGCACGAGGGCACGACACATTTCTTCCTCTTCCTTTGGTGAAAACACAATGTCAAACCTTCACACAGTGGCTGCGCTCAAAGCCGCGTTCTCTGCCCTTCCTCCTCGACCGATCAGCTAGAGCTTGGTGTCGGTATGAGACTCCGAACTCTTCTTCTCCTTTCTTCTCCTTTGGTCCTAGCCACGTCACAAATGCAGCCACCTCTTATTCTTCCTTTTTCGGCTAGTGCACCGTAACTTCTCTTGAAAAACCGCACGAAAAAAACTTCTTACTCCTTCGACTTCTTGCACTCACAGATAAATTGTTACCCCTCTTACGATGCCATGGTTCAAATGAAGAGACGATTGAACGATAGCGACATGTCTTATCGAAAGGGGATGTGTCTGCTCGCACCTTTTTATTATTTATTCAATATCATAATAATTATTATTCTTATATATATATATATATATATATATATATATATATATATATATATATATATATTTATTTATGTTTAAATCATAACAGCACATGTGGTAATGAGGTTTTACGCTTGCTTTTGCATAAATTTGACCCAGTTTTGAATCCAACGCACTACATCTATTTTTTCAAATTAATTTTAACGAGTCAATTTCGAGCACGAACAAGAACATTTAAATCAAGCCGAACATGAACACACGGTTCATGAGCCATTTTAAAACACGAGCGATTTTGAACGAGCTGAACAAGAGCCTAGCTTGTGCTCGCTCAATCTCGGCTCGTTTACAGCCCTAGAAACAGTACGTAATATGCAAAAATAACATATAGGGGTGTCAAATCGGGTTAACAGGTCGGGTTTGAGTCTGACCCAAAATAGATGAAACCTAAAACTACATGACCCGATATAGGCCACAATATTAAATGGGACAGAAAGACTAACCCGAAATCGATCGGCCTTCAACACGACTGATCTGAACCCGACCCATGTAACCCATTTAATACATGCATCATAATTATTTGGGTCAAATTTGGGACAATTTTGAGTTTACATGTTAGATTTGGGTTAATTTTGAGTTGTGAGGTCAATTTCGGATTATGAATCAACCCAAAACTGACCTCATAAAAATTAAATTTGTTAGGATTTTGGACCTGACAGAGAAATTGATCTGTTCAACTTGAACTTGAATTTTAATTAGTTGGGATGGCGTGTTTCTTGGCTTACTAAACGCTTCAATATTATTTTAAAAACTAAAAAGATGTCTGGGGAGTAGAGGAAAAGTATTTTGGTCTCCATTTTCAAGAATAAAGGGGATGCACAAGAGTGTCCAAACAAAAGTGGAATTAAGTCGGCGTGTCATACTTTAAAATTATGGGAGAGGTAATTGAACATAAGTTAAGACGTATTACAAAGATTTCCCATAATCAGTTTGGATTTATGTCGGGCAGGTCTATTATGGAAGCTATACATTTATTGAGAGGTTTGATGGAGAAGTACAAAGAGAATAAAGAGGATCTAAATATGGCTTTTATTGATTTAGAAAAAGCTTATGATAACGTTCCAGAGATATCCTTTGGAGAGTTCTAGAGAAGATAGGTGTTGATTTTACTTATATTCAGGTCATTAAAGATATGTATACTAGAGTTGTTACTTGTGTTCGAAGCAAAAAGAAGATTGGCCAAATATTTTCCTCTTTCAATTGGATTACATAATAAATCGGCTTTAACCCACATATTGTTGCTTTAGTTATGGATGCTCTTACTGGACATTTACAGGAGGATGTACCTTGATGTGTACTTTTCGCGGATGATATCCTTCTTGTGGATAATACTAGAGAAAGAGCTCATTAAAAACTTGAATTATGGAGGACTACATTGGAGTCTAAAGGCCTTCGTTTGAGTAGAACTAAAACTAAATACATTGAATGTAATTTTAGTAGTAGCTCTAGTGTCAAAGTTGTAACTATGAATGATCAAATTATTAAAAGATGTGAACGCTTTAGATATATCGGGTTTATTGTTCAAAGTGATGTTGATATAGATGGAGATGTTATTAGTAGAATTAAAGTTGGTTGGTTAAAGTCAAGGAATGCTTTAGGCCTATTGTGTGATAATAAAGTACCGCTTAGACTGAAAGGAAAATTTTATAAGATGGTGGTGAGACCTGCAATGCTCTATGGCGCAGAATGTTGGCCTTTGAAAGAGAAGTATAAAATTAAGTTAGGTTTTGCCGAAATGAGAATGCTTAGGAGGATGAGTGGCTTAACACTTGGAGACAAAAATGCGAAATGAATATATCCGTGATAGGGTTAGTGTAGCTCCTGTGGCGGACAAAATCAGAGAGCCGTCTTAGATAGGTTTAGTCACATTAAACGTTGACCATCTGAATTTGATTTTAGGTGCAATTCAAAAGAATTTGATTTTACCAAGGAAATTAGAACAAATGTACATGTCTCAATATGATTCTCTGCTTAGATCCAATCAAAATCCGAAGAAAAACTGAAGAATGCATAACATTAATCTCTATATCCACTCTTCATTTTATCTGTCATTCTTGAAAACCAAATGAAAAAAAGAAAGAAAAAACTTTTGGATGCAATTTATCCTCAATCAAACTAGTAGATTGAAACCAACCTCAATTCAATCCCTTGACAGTTTCTATTTCTATTTACTCTTCATCTCTTCTCTTTCAGTTCCTTCAAATCAAGCAGAGCATTAATAAACACACTATTAAAAAAAATTGCAGAAACTAACTCTTGATTGGGCACAGATATTTTGCATGTGGTTTGAGTTTCTACTTAAAAAAAAGCAAGCAGATAGTTCTCTAATCATTGAAGATCAATAAGATAGCTACAACAAAGCAGATACTTTATTCCTTCCCAAAAAGAACCAACAAAGAAGTGATATAGCCAGACCAGTGTTCCTGATGTGGCTGAAAAATATTTTCCACAATATAGATGAATAAGGGAAGGAAGATTTACATGCATACCACTTAATTCCTATGTATTTACATATCTAAAAATTAAACTTCTATTTGTACATATGTCACATAATGTATGCATGAAAAAGTGTACTTTAATTTTTATGAATTTACCATAAAGTACAATTTTTATGTATTTACATATCTAATGCCTTTATGCCATAAAAATACGTATGAAAAAATGTATTTCACTTTTACAAAGATGATGGTGGTGATAATTTGATGTGCTGTTAAGAATTTGAGTGGTATGCGTGTAAATATGAATGTTTATGTATTGGATCTAGAGATGAAGAAGACTTATTTCTATATACGTAGATGCCCAAATTAAAAACGGCATAATTACACTTTTTATGCCAAAACAAAAATAGGACGAAGAAAATAACTTACTCATTCACAGAATTCATTCGAATGGGCTGAAAGCTGCTTGGCGCGGGGATTCCATTGACTAAATGACAGCTAGATAGTCCACAACCTACAGGATCAAGGTGTGGTTGACCAGTTGACATTTGAGGCTGCGGGATCAAAGGATACCTCATAGGGAGATTGTTGACTGCACTGCGAATAGGTATACTTTGAATAAGAATCATAATATGCAATG
>JXCR01088843.1:701-16826 GCA_002079205.1 Phalaenopsis hybrid cultivar | reverse complement strand
CTAGAAAGAAAGGAAGGATAAGAGGAAATGTGTTGAAAATTAGAAAAAAAATAAAAGCTAAATTGTTCGATTCGATTTTATTCCTATCACAGAGTTTGGCAGCCCAATCAGCGTGGACACAGACATGCACGATCCGTTATCCTCCCGCATTAGTCTATCAAGACCTTCGACCTCATTTGTCAAATCTTTTGTCTCCTCATAGTATGATATCATGTCGAACATGTTGAAGGTGGTGGAGCGATTATAACTTCTTGGTAATTCAATCCTGCAGATGTTATCATTCCAAAGCAAATCCTGATAAAATAAGTATTAATTTTATTTTGGCATGACTTAAGCTGGAACTGCATCTAGATATAGATTTCCACTAACTCTCGAGCAATTAAATTTGTAATTTGTTTCTCACACTCCTCGTTTTCGACTAAGTTATCTGATAAACGAATTCTTTTGGAGAAACTAACTCTGAAATAAAATAAATGGCATGTTGGACCACTTTCAGTGGAAACTATCCCATAAGTAAATTGTTGGTCATGATGTGTGGCAATCCCTTCAATAGAGGTTGTCCCTTTTGAGGTATCAGCCTATCAGACTCACAATCTTCTAGAACAATGCTAATCCATCAGAAGTCTCTCTCACGGGCTAAGCTTCAATCAATAGCGTCTCTTCCTCTCAGCTGGAAGTTGAAACTCCTCTCTAAAGTTTTCATCCTCCCCTATATCACCGTTTATTACTTAAATTGCTCCCTGCTCAATGAAAGAGATAATTTTCCTATGTTCAATCTGAATATGCCAAAATTCATGGTATTTGAAACATTTCCTACCTGAGACGGATTTAAAAATGTTTGTTGGCTCCACCTATTCTCCACACTGAATTAGTTTCTCCTCAAGTAGAGTCAGCTTGGATGTTTCGTTAATTGTGCTCTTGCTGTTTTATCATGGNACTACTCTCTTCTCAGGAAAAAAGTTCATTATCCTATTTAGGCAATTATATATAATGTGCCCAAAATCATGATACTTAAAAATTTCCTGTCTAAGACGAATTTGAGATGTCTGTGGCCTCCATTTTTTGGTTCTATAACTAATTTTTTCTTGAGCGACAGGGTTGAAACCTGCATGTAAGGTGTGGTAGTCACTGATAACGTTGTCATTTCTCCACCTTCAAAGCTAGTCTATATACCAAGTAAGGACCAAAACGGCTGCAGCTGCACGATGACTCAATTCTCCAAGATATCTCGCTACTAATTGCTCCTCTTGTTCCATCAACTCACAATTCAACATGAATTGATCAAATTTAGCTGTGTACTTCTCCACAAACGAATCCCTTTGATCTTGATTGTGTAGTTTTATGAACATATCCTATTAGTAATGTGAGGGAATGCATTTGCACTGTACCTCCCTTTTTATCTTAGACCAAGAGATGATTTTACTCTTCCTTTCTAGCTATCGATTACGTGTCAGATTCTCCTACAACAAGAAAATGTTCTTCCTGATTTTGATGTATGCTAATTTAACTCTCTTGTTCTGAATAACATATTTGTACTAAATAATTTGCTCAATTGTTTGCAGTCACTTAAAGAATTCATTTGAATCCATAAGACCGCAAAAATCAAGCATTTCAGTCTTCACTCTAAAATTTTGGTTTCACAATTGAGATTTCATGCCAAATCAATGAAACATTGGCTCATAGTCACTCCAAGCTTCTTGGTGGAAGGAATTCACTTTATCCTCTTGATATAGTGAGTCACCGTTATGACTATGGATTACTCACCGGGTTGCCACTTCTCAAATGCGACAAGCCTTTATTGCAGTTAGAAAATTTCGCGTAGCATATCCTCCATATTTATCTCCCGAACACCTCGTTAAGGGTTTCTCCTTCACGAAATGTCGTTTTGTTCTGACAATGTAATTTTTGACGAAAAGAAAAATTAGTTTTAGGGTCAGAGTTAGGTGGGTGATGCAAGGAAAAATAATGTGTGGGTCAAAGGTTGTCTGAGTGCTTAAGATTTTAGTAGTAGGTATAGAAGTGATTTTTTTAATAAAGAATGTTGCATTTTAAAAATTTAGAATTAGAGCTATAAATTATGGTAGGAATGACTTGGGTATTAAGTTGGTCAAAGATTTAGGTTATCTAAATTTTTGGGTGGGCGTAGAATCGACAAATTCCTAAATAATTAGTGTTTATAGGGCTATGATACCAGATGACACCATTCAAAGACTCCTAGTAGGTGTTTAAGAGATGGTTTTGGTGAGAAGGTTGGTTGTGGAATAGCAAAGGAACAATAAGGTCGACAATGTTTGAAAGGGATAGACGTCTTTCTGTGGTTGTGCTGACTAAAAACAATTGATGACAATGAAAAGGCAAGGAGGTTCACCATCTGTTCTTGAATAAGCTACAAACACAACACCTGCAAAAGAAAAATGATATAACACGCCTTAGGGCAAAAATCCAAGAACACAATCTCCAAAATACAGAAAACAACACAGAGTACCCAAAATAGAAAAGAAAAAAACATATAAATGGTATTCCGCTATAAAGAAATAGGAATAAAGCTATAAAAGCCAAAATATATTGTTAAATTTGAGAGCAAAATGGAATTAATTGTTTGTACCCTCCCACAATCGCGATGCGCCTTGATTTTGCGATATAGTGGTGTCGGATCGCGGGATTCTGAGATCCCATATCAGGAGCTCCAATGTCAATTATACCATATGTGATGCATTCATCTACAAAGAAAGTTCACACTTTATTATTGTCATTTTGTTTCATTCAAATCATAACAGTTCCAACATTATTGATCCACCAAACCAAATAATTCATTAGGAATATCATCCCTAATTGATTATTAGACACATTTTTCAGTTCAATCAATAAACCAACACCCATTCTCTCCCCTTTATTATGAACTCATTTAAGAACAATGCCGCGCCAACCAGTTCATCATAGGGATCTAGATAGTGAGTCCAGCACTTTTCCACTTTTACATAAAACGTGAAGCATCAAAACATAGTTCCACAAGTTATAGTGACTACCCACCCCATTCCCAATATATTCCTGTTTCTTTAGTCTCAACTCTTAAAGAAAAGCTATTTTAAACTCTTTTTCATATACGTAAATTTGAGCAGTTCTATCAGATCCATTATTATTGGACCAACAAACCAAATAATTCATTAAGAATATCTCCCGTAATTGATTATATGACACATCTTTCAGTTCAAACTAAAAAACAACACCCATTCTCTCACTCTCATTATAAACTCGTTACAGAGCAATGCCACGCACAGTGGGTCCAGCACTTTCCACTTTCCCATAGAACGTGAAGCATCAAAACATAGTTACACATGTTATAGTAACTACCCACCCCAATTCCCAATATTCCAGTTTCATTTGTCTCAACTCTTCAAAAAAAAAAAGCAATTTTAAACCCTTTTTTATATACATAAATTAGAGCAGTTCTATCTAAAAAATAAGCCCTCTCAAGCAATTCTTCCTTTCAAAATAGATTTCATTGTTGTAAAATCTTACAAACTCATGTAATTGCTCAGTACGATCAACTATTGAAAGCATCTAATATTCGACAAGTCAATGAAAGAAATATAATAGATAGATTTGAGAAATCTGGAAATTAAGATCCTTCTGTTGAGGAAGTATCCAACCTGCAGTTTCCCGAGTTAATTGCATCACAAAATGACCAAAAATCTTGTTTTAGTGGGTTCCTCGGATCCTCATCCATGCTAACCCAAAAGTATAATGAATCTCCATGTTTTCGTGCCTCGATGGATTCTAGGAGTGAAGTCTCAGCCTTTTTACTTAAGCATGCCTGTAAATTCCAAAAAATTATCGTCATTAATTGCCGAAGTTGATATATAAATAAATTAAGTAAACTGTAAGAATGTTGACCCATTACCGAATGCACTTGCATAAGTGAAATATAGATTGTTGAAATTACTGGAACGAAAGGAACACTAGTAATAAAAAATATTTGCAGAACAGAATTATTAAAAAATAAAACTAAATAGAAGAGATAAAAAAGCAAGCCAAAGAAGTGATACAAGAGTTAAACAAGCAACAATAGGAGAACAAATATTATTACTGAAGCCAATAGACGGTTAAAAAGAACACGGTGAAATCGAAATAAAACAACAGACATAGACAAATACAGCTAAAATATATCCCAAGAGTGATGAAGGTCAGCTAGGTGAGCTGAAATGGGATGGTTGGGGTGTTAGAGTGTGGCAGATTCAACAGGCATGATTTCCGTAAAATGGATGAGGTGCGGTTAGGCTTGTGAGTGGCTGGAACAACAACAAAACAGAAAATTGAAGGCATTGCGGGCTGCGGCAATGAAGGTGGAAGACTGGGACAGTGAAGGCAGCGAAGCAGGAGGCCGGGACAGTGGTTGGGAAAGAGAAAACTGCAGTAAAACAGAAGGACAGCTGGTCTGGGGTGGCTGAAAGGTTGTAGGCTGCTCGAAACATCAAGAGGAAGAGCTGGTGACAAAATCAGAAAGAGGACAGCAGGGATTGCGGAAAGGAGTTGGCTGGAAAGAAGGTAACTGCAGAAAAGAACAGCAATGGTGGTTATCCTTGGTAGTTGCAGCAAGGAAAGAGATGTGATAGCAAAGCTAGGTCGAGGATATATACTTCCTCTGGAATGAACTACAATTGGAGTACCAATCGACCCTTGCAAGAAGGTTTCCCGGACGTGAAGCGAAGATAATCTCAAAAAACTTTTTTCTTAGATCAAAAACATCGTACTGACACAAGAAATTAATAGCTTTCCGTTTCCAACACATGAATTTTTATTTTAATAAGATGTTAATAGAAATATTGGCAACTATGCGTTTATGACCATAGGTTCGAACAACACTTGGGAAATTCGAAAGGTTAATGAACTTTGGCATTGAAACGATACTCAGCTAAAAAGTCGATCAACATCGCCGTTAAGGTGTCTGGTCGGCCTAAAATTTAGTGGTTCTTCTTGCAAAACTCGCCTCATAAACTTGAGTCTATGCTTTGAGGAGAAGAAATTCCAGAGGTGGACCCTGCCCGATGGAGACAAAGGTACGCGGGGGGTACTGATAAACCCATCGTGGAAAAGAATATAGGCAACTACCCTCCTATGTGGGGTGTGCGACCGAAAGAAAACATGGGTAGGGTCTGCTCACACAACCAAGACGAAGGTTAAAGTCCGAATCAAGCATTGACACCCTAAAATAACTGAGATAGAAGCATGTCGTCCGAGTGGTTGTAAGAAATAAAAAACGAGTGCCACGATATTAGATCGGCATACACTGAGAAAAATATAAAACAACCAGCAATGACTCCTCGGCGTCTGATCGGCGTACATGCATTAAAGTCAACCCACAATACTCATGCAACAAAAAGCTATCCCTAAAACACGAGTCGAACAAAGAGCTGGAAATTTTTCCTTGCCCAACAACTACAAGCTCCACAAAAGGTGCACCTCAAATCATCTCAGCAGCTAAGTCTTGACGACCATCATCGTTCGAGGCAATGACACGACCAAGCGACTGGGATAGGTATATTATAAGACTTGAACCGGGTAAAGAACATATCAAATTCGACCAAAGAAACTGAATAATGCTACATATCATGATCGAACAATTTAGATAAAGAAACAAAAAGAAATAACGCAGATAAAAATCAATCGAAGGTCATATTTCATTTATATAATTGTTTGGTTACATGGCTTTTTAAAAAAAAAACTTCTCCTTTATAATGGTTCGGTTACATATAAAAAAAAAAGTCTAACTTTAAAAGTCAAAGGGTCGAGTGTTAGGCGATCCACAGCCCGCCACATTATCGCCTTCAATCTCATCTATGTGTGTCAATGTTGAAGGAGTGGCAAAATATATTTTAAACTGATCGAGATCATTACTAAGGATCAACCATCCCAACTCTGACAAATTGGTCGATGGTCAAATTAGTACTTGTCTCTGTATGTGCAAATTGAGTGTTAAAAAAACTCTTCAGGCATCTTCATTGGGGCCATCTGCTCTGTCAATTTTGCATTCTCCTCCTAAACGGCAGATACCAACTCGGACGCGATCTCTAGCATCGTCTCAACCTCCTCCAGGTTGGCCTTTGTAAGGTCGCCCAATTCTCAGCTGCTCTTGCTCGTGCCTTGAATTCTTTAGCCTTCATTTGAGCTTTTAAAGTCTTATCTCTCACTTTGAGGTAGAGAGAAGACGTGATGTGTGGCTGTGAGTTTAAGAAGTTGGTGTTGATCGACCATGTGCCATAGGTCTCTGGGCCAAAGGTTTTTCAGGGTATTTTGTAATCCCTCCGACCAAAGCACATCAGCGATAGTCGAGGCGTACCCATCCATCCTCGGAGCTTGCAGGAACTAGTCCCTCTACAAGTTTAGTAGGACAAAGTTGGAATCTGCACTGAGGAAGACCTTTGGCCGCTACTATTTGCTATCGTTTGCATCCTCATCTAAGGCTGAATATCACTAAAGAACAGCCACCTATTATCCTTGTTGAGAAGATGCAACCCGATCCTCTTCCCAACACCACAGTTCCTGAAGAAGAACAACATACTATAGCTACAGATTCAGTTGTGTTTATACCACCCACTGTTATTGAAGAAGACTCTCTTACATGCCAAGACATAAGAGTGCTCATTTGATCCAATAGCAGATTAGCTGGTACAACATGTTGTTGCTTCTAATGTTCAACAATCTGCACATCTCCAACACACGTTAGACCAAAATCAGGAGAGCCAATCTTCGGAAGAGGAATGACAGGTCTATTCCAGGAGGAAGAAGAATGGAGGCTGACTCCAGCTAGGAAAAATATTAGATGATACATTGGTTACTACTAAAAATGACAATCATCTTACCAACTTATTAGCTTGCTCCTTCCCTGGAACCAGAGGCAGAGGCAAAACCAAATTGGGTTGCTCTCTAGCCACCTGATACTTTGTATTTCAGCACTTTTAGGTTTTTTCTTTATATCTCTACTGTACTTTTCTGTATTTTCTAGTTTTGGAGTCACTTGTGATTTTGGTGTGAACAGGGTGTCATGTTTGAGTCCTTCAACATATTATATTTGTATCTTTCTTCTAGTTAAAATATTAGCCTTTTTGGGCTTTCTANTGTCTTCCCCCAAGCCTATCATGATGCTACTTTTGGTAAAGGAGATTGCCCCTATGTGAAATCTTTATGCAGAAAGGAGGCAAGGTGGATGCTGTGTTCTTTGATCAGGAAATCAACACTTTGGCTGAGGCTCAAAAATTCACCCTGGTGGGCAAATTTCAATTCAGCCATCCTAAAATGAACGATATAAGGAAATATTTTGATGATTTAAAGCTGGTTGGTGCTTGGAAATTTGGACTAATAGATGGAAGGCATATAATGATTCAGTTAGCTAAGGAAGAGGATTATGCAAGGATTTTTGCTAAGGAGGTTCTCTTTTTGGATGGCATCTCTATGAAATTGTTGAAATGGACCATTGATTTTGACCCATCAAAGGAACCTCCTATAGTTTGCAATATGGTTTAAGCTGCCTAGTTTGAAGCTTCATTTTTGCAACCACCAAGTTCTTTTTACCATTGACACTGCTCTTGGAAGACCCATGAAGCTGGATGCTCCCACCTTCAACCTGTCAAGACCTTCTGTGGCTAGAATCTTAGTGGAAAGGGATATCACCCAACCTGAAATTGATGAAATTTGGTTGGGTACAACTAACAATGGCTATTAGCAGAAAATAGTTATGGAACAAAGACCATATTATTGTAATAATCGTAAGATGTTTGGACACACTGACAACAGACGCTTCAGATTACATCCCAAGAAAAAGAACTCAACCTCTGGACTGTTAGCTTTCACTAAACAACCTCTTTCTACTCCACAGCTAGATCCACCTTCCCCCACCAAAAACTTGGCCCAAAACCCAGAATCTGATTCTCTACCTACTTCGACTGCCCACCCTTGATGGAAGTCATAGCTGAAGCTCATCTTGATGGAACCCCTTTTTTGCCTCCCCTCTCCACTCTTGTTCTTCTTCAACCTAAAGAACCTCAAGCTGAACCATTTTCCCCTATTGTTGGGACTGTTCTTCCTGCGGAAATCCCTTCTGAACCTTACACTATCCTGATCCCTTTGCCCCCTCCCCTTACCCCTATTGAGGTTCCCCCTTCTCCTGGTGAAGTTCCTGCAATGTGTTCTGAACTGGGAACAACTGTCTTGCCCAAAGACTTAACTTTGACTCCTGGTTATAAGGATCTTACTGACCTTCCTTCATTGCAGCCCAATATTATTAATGTTGTGGATGATAATGTGGTTCAAAATGTGAAATTAGACATAGAGGAGGAATGGCAGATCCATCAGTCTAAAAAGAAAAAGAAGCTGAAGCATGAGCTGCAGCATAATGTAGCTACCTCTAGGGAATTCATGTCCAAAAGTTTGGAATCTCTTCTTAGAACAAGGAGGAGAGGAAAAATGATCAATGATTAACCTACTTTGCTTGAATGTTAGGTGATTGGCACACCCTAGGTCCCTTTGCAGATTATTGCATCTTAATAGGGTGTACAAGCTTTGGTGTATTGCTCTTCACGAACCAATGGTGTCGAAGCATAAGGATAGAATCATTAAGAAATTTCCTGGGTTTCATTTTGCTGCTAATTGTAACAATAAGATTTGGTTACTCTACAGGAAAGAAGTCGATTGGCATATCCTCTTAGATCTCCCTCAGTTCTTACATGTATCCCTCTCTATGGCTGGCCATTTTGCTCATGTTACTTTTGTCTATGCCACTAGCTCTTCTGTTGGGAGAGTGGAACTTTGGAAGGAGCTCCTTAACCTGAGCACTAACATCTCCTCAAAATGGCTGGTTTGTGGAGATTTCAATTGCATGACTTCTTCAGATGAAAAGATTGGAGGCAGACCTCTTGATATTAACAAAATGAACTTCTTCTTAGACAACAAGAATATGGCTAGACTCTATGATTTGGGTTTCTCTGGCCACAGATTCACTTGGAGAGAGGTAAGGTTTGGGAAAGAATTGATAGAGCTCTTGTTAATGATCACTGGCTCAATGATTTTTTCCATACATCTGTCTCTCATCTATCAATGTCTGGTTCAGACCACAGACCTCTCATGATCTCCATCAGCAGCTCCATAAACCCCACCAAAAATAACTTCAGATATTTAAATGTCTGGTCATCTCACCCAGACTTTTTGAATAAAGTTAGATCTATTTGGGTCAGCTATCACAATAATAATCCTTGGGTGAAATTATGGATTCTTCATAACAGGCTTGCTGCTAAACTCAAAGCCTGGAATTGGCAGACTTTTGGCAATTTAAATATTAAGATGGTGGAAGCTGAAGCCATTGTAAATGACTTGGAATCCAAAATCAGTCTTAATCCCAATTTGGAAACTGATCTCGACAATGCCAATGAAAAATTACTGAATGCTATTCACTTGCAGGAACATCTCCTCCATCAGAAAGCTGCTCAAAATTATTTCTGTTTGGGGGACAAAAATTCCAGATATTACCATGCTATTATTAACCACAAAAGGAAATGTAATGAGGTTCATAAGATCAAAGACTCCAAGGAAGAATGGTTGAACACTCCCCAAGATATTGCTGATAGTGTTGTTGAGCATTACCAAAGGCTCTTCACTAGAAGTGAGGTGGCTAGTACTGAGGTTAAAGGCAATTTGTTCGACCACTGCAGACATTATACTTCTACTCTCAAGCTTGCAGACATCCCTTCTGAAGAGGAGATCAAGTTTGCCTTAAACTCTATTGATATCAATAAAGCAGCAGATCCTGATGGCTTTTTTGTTGACTTTTACAAATCAGCTTGGAATGTCATTAAATTTGATGTTATGGATGTTGTGCGAGCCTTTTTCACTGGTATTGAATCCACTAAGTATTTCACTTCTTCCACCATTTTCCTGATCCCTAAAGAGACTGTGTGTAACAGATGGGACTAGTGCAGACCCATAAGTCTCACCAGTGTGATCTCTAAAATCATTAGCAAGATTCTGGTGGCCAGATTTCAACCTCACCTTAATAGAATCATCAGCAATAACCAAACTGTCTGCATCAAAGGTAGAAGCATTGTGGACAATGTCCTTTTAGCTCAGGAACTATTCTAAGATCTGGATAAAAGATGCAGAGGAGGAAATTTGATTTACAAATTAGATATTTGCAAAGCCTATGACACCATTCACTTGGATTTCATTGAGGAGGTTCTTCATGCTAGAGGTTTTAATATGGATTTCTTAATCTTAACCAAAAGATGGTTGAATAATAATGCCCACTCTATTCTCATCAATGGAAAGACCCATGGTTTCTTTACTACTTCTAGGGGAATCAAACAAGGTGACCCTCTCTCTCCCACTATTTTTGTTCTTGTATTTGACTACCTTTCACTTATTCTCAACCAAATTCCAAACATATCTCCTCACAACCTCTTCAAGCACAACTTAAATATTGCCATCAGCCACCTTTCATATGAAGATGATATTATTCTTTTTGTAAGGCCACAAAACCTACTGCCAAACAAATCCAAACCCTTCTCAATGATTTTCTGTTATGATCTGGACGACAGTTGAACAAGCAAAAATGCTGTATTTATTACAGCAAAGGTGTTAAACAACCTTTCAAACATTGGGTTTCTTATTTTATTGGTTTTCAAACCCCCCACTCTCATCTGAAATATTTGGGGGTTCTTTTACTGAAAGGAAGGACTAGACAAATCTAATTTGATGAAGTAGTGATTAAGATCCAAGCTAAGCTCACTAACTGGACCAATTCTTTCTTATCAAATGGAGGAAGGATCACTCTCCTAAAGCATGTCCTGTCTCCCTTCCCCTCCTACATTCTCCAAATGGACACTATGAAAAACAACACTCAGCATCTTCTTGAAACAACTTTCAACAGATTTCTTTGGTCAAGACAAAGAACACAGAAACATTGGACCAACTGGAATTCTATTTGTAAACAAACTCAGAATGGGGATCTAGGTTANTTAGCAGCTTTTCAATATCTCCCCTGACCTTTAGCATCTGGATCCAAATTCTGGAATCTCCCACCTTCCTAGAGACCTCCCCAGGGTGATCAAATTTGCAGTATTTGGCCTGCATGAACTTGGCCCATAAGCTTTCATTCTGTTTGAAGTTAATCCAAAGCTTACACTGGCTGATGTGTTGCATCTGGTGTAATCCTTTAAAACCCAAACCACCAGCTTCCCAAGGTTTAGCCACTTTTTGCCAGCTTGCCCAAGCCAATTGTTTTCTGTTCCCAACCCAAAGGAATCTGTTGAAGGTTCTTTCCAGCATCAAAGAGGTGCTTCTTTTCATTGTTTCCACTTGGGGTACATATAGAGGGATAGAGGTAAGGATGCTCTTTAGTAGGGTGATCCTTCCACCATTGGACAGGTAAGAGTTAGACCACCACTGAAGAGTTGAGGTTATCTTGTCAATAACCTCATCAAATTGAGTCATCTTGGTTCTTCCTCTTATCAAGTGAATCCCCAAATATTTGAAGGGGAGGCTCAGGCTAGAGAATCCAGTGTAAGAGTGCATCCATTGTTTGATTGGTAGGGAGACTCTTTTGCTGATCAGGATCTCACATTTATCCTTGTTTACATTAAGACCAGACACCTGCTGGAATTTTTCAGGCACTCCATAATGGACTTGGTAGCAGACTTAGTGGCCCTAATAAAAATCAGAATGTCATCAGCATAGAT
This sequence comes from Phalaenopsis hybrid cultivar, assembly GCA_002079205.1. Lineage (NCBI taxonomy): Eukaryota > Viridiplantae > Streptophyta > Magnoliopsida > Asparagales > Orchidaceae > Phalaenopsis > Phalaenopsis hybrid cultivar. The sequence continues at coordinate 5,103 of JXCR01088843.1, read as the reverse complement.
CAGATGGCTGATATCCATCTTAGCTCTGTTGTGATAAGTGTTGAAGCTTTTTCTATTTTCCTTACAATCAATAAGTCTAGAGAAGTAATCCAGGAACAGGATGAAAATGGTGGGGGATAGAGGGTCCCCTTGTTTGAGCCCTCTAGAAGCTTTAAAAAACCCATGAGCTTTTCCATTTATAAAAACTGAATTTGCATTATCCTCCAGCCATCTTTTAATAATCAGACAGAACTCCCTGGAAAATCCCCTAGCCTCCAAGCATTCTATAATGAAATCCCAGTTCACCATATCATAAGCCTTCTTCAAGTCAAGTAAAAATGGCATTTCCCCCTCTACAAGGTTTCTCCAAATCCTGTAGAATTTCTTGTGCCAGGAGAATGTTGTCCCCAATGCTTCTACCTTTCACAAAAGCAGCTTGGTTAGTGCTGACAAGATGAGGTAAAACTGGCTGGAGTCTGTGCACAAGAATTTTGCTTATAGTTTTGCTTATGACATTGTTAAGGCTCAGGGTTCTGTAATGGTTCCAACTTTCCTTGATAGAAGTCTTTGGAATGAACACAATAATAGAAGCACTGAAATAATTAGGTAGGGAGTTACCTTTGAAAAAATGTTGGATAGCTTTAATCACCTCCACCTTAATAACACCCCAGGCTTTCTTGTAGAAATCAGCAGTAAACCCATCAGGGACAGCAGATTTGGAACTGTCAATGGAGTTCAAAGCTCTTTTAATCTCCTCCTCATTAGGAATATCATTCAAGTTCAGATTGGCAGTGAACTGCTTGCTGTCTGCAAACAAATTGCTATCAATATGCACTCTATCAATATTGTTCCCATTCATAAGGTTATGACAGTACTGCACAACACTTTCAACAATCTCCTCCTCTTGTCTGAGCCAAGTTCCATTCTGGTCCTTGATGGAGTGAATAGTGTTACATTTTCTCTGGTATTTAATGCAGGCATGGTAAAATTTGGTGTTTCTATCTCCTTCAGTGAATTTGGTTTTGGCAGCCTTTTGTTGAAGGAATTGTTCTTGCCACTGTACTCATTTAAGAGTTTCTCATTAGCCTCTAGAAGAACAGCTTCATCAATCATCCCTTTGCTATGTTCCTCCTCCAGATCAATCACCTCCTTTTCAACCTTATCCACAATCAGCAGAAGGTCCCCAAAAGTGTCCCAGCTCCACTATTTAAGAACTTTGCCCAGCTTCTTTTGATTAAGCCACAGGTTAATGAAGGGGTCAGGGTGAAGATCATTCTTCCAATGCTCCTTAATAATATTCAAGAAGTTCAAATGTTGAGACCACACATTCAGATATCTGAAAGAGCTTTTCTGGCTTGTCACCTTATTCCCAATAAAGATCAGTAAAGGCCTATGGTCAGAACCAGCTAGGCTTAAGTGAGTGATGGAGGTCTGCAGAAAATTTTGGATCCAGTTATCATTTGCAAGCACTCTATCCAACCTTTCCCACATGTCCTTCCTTCTCCAAGTAAAGGTAGGGCCACTAAATCCAAGGTCAAATAACCCAGTTTTTTGAATATTGTCATTGAAAACTGATATAATAGTAGGGTTGGGAGGTCTGCCCCCCTTCCTCTCTGCAGGAGAGGAGATGAAGTTGAAATCTCCTCCCACAAGCCAAGCCTTATCAATTGATCCTTGGATGAGCTGTAGGGACTCCCACAGATCATTTCTAGCAACTTTGGAGCTTCGTGCATAAACAAAAGAAGCAAACACCTCCATATCCACAAAGCTAAGATTCATATGTAAGATTTGAGTATGGTTCAGTAAGATAGAGCACTTCATTTCTTTCCTGCAGAAAATCCAAATTTTGTTGTTGATATTAGTGAACNTATATATATATATATATATATATATATATATATATATAAGAATATATATATATATATATATATATATGTAGACACCAAAAAAGTAAACAGCCTAAGGAGGAACCCTCTCCAACAGAACAAACATAAGTATACTGAAATTACATGTATACCCCCAAACAAAACAAACAAAAATGAAACAAGGAGCTCAGCATCAATGGAAGACCAGCACATCCCATGGCCACAAGCAAGGATCCCAGCATTCATTTTTGTAATCTTAGGTAAGGAATTTGAAGTTTGTCCCTCTGAGTTAACCAGTGGAGGGGGGGGAGAGGGTTGTGGAAACCTCAGCATTATCTGAATTTGCACCCTCCAGAGCCAGGAAGTTAGCAGGCTTGTTTGCTTCCCTATACACAAAAGAGAACTAAATCTTAATTTCAAGGCTAAGCTTCTTAATCTTGTGAATTCACTGGTTTAAGTGCCAAGGGGAAGAAATCTTAACAGTCAGAAGCTCCACCAGAAGGGAGGAGTCCACCTCAGCAAAGATTCGCTTCCACTTGTTTTCCTTAGCAAATTTTAAGGCCCAATAAAGAGCAACAGCTTCAGTGTCCAAAGCATCTTCAGCAATATATGGGCCTTATAGAAGAGCAAAGTATGCGCTGTGTGATCTCTAAAAATCCCCCCAATTCCAGCTCTCTTGTTTGTGTAGCTTCCATCAGTGTTGATTTTAATGAATGGGTGAGGCCTCTCCCATCTAACCTTGATGATCTTTATATTATTAGCATCCATAGGGGGTAAGGTCTGCAGGATCTTAGGAAAATTCTTCCAACTTATCAGCTTATTTAGATATGCCAAACAGTTAATCATCACCCTTATAGTGCTAACCCCACTCTCCTCATGTTTGGCCTTGTTCGTAGCCATCCAGAGGAACCAAGCAACAATGAAGGGGATTGGCATGAGGTTAATCTCCTGCCAATCTTTAATACAGTCAATTATGTTACCCCAACCAATATTTATCAGGTTAATATTCATTTGGGAGGTCAATCTATTCCAAACCTCTCTAGCAAATTTGCACCTGAAAAATAAGTGATCCCTGGATTCCTGGTCAAGCTTGCAGAGATGGCATCTAGATGGCCCTTTCAAACCTTTTAGTTTCAGAATATCATCAGTAGGAAGTAAGTTATTTAGGATTCTCCAAGAAAAGAAAAGCATGGAAGGGGTTAAGTGTTTTTGGCATGAGGATACATTCCACTGGCAATTGTCCCAGCTGAACAAATTATTCTGGATATCCTTTGAAATGCTTAACCTGGTCCTCTTCCTCAAATTAAGTTGATCTTTGTTATTTCTATCAAAGTGCATTGTTGAAATGAAGCTGATAGAATGTTACTTCAGGATACTCCTCAAAGTGTCCTCAGACCAGACATTGTCATTCCAACAGTCTTTGACCAGTAGATCCCCCTCCTTTTCATCCTGCAAAGGCTCCAAATATTCTGTAGGGCACCAATTGTCCTTCCAAAAATTGATATCCCCATGGCCCAGCTCCCATCTTAGCAGCTTTTCAATATCTCCCCTGACCTTTAGCATCTGGATCCAAATTCTGGAATCTCCCACCTTCCTAGAGACCTCCCCAGGGTGATCAAATTTGCAGTATTTGGCCTGCATGAACTTGGCCCATAAGCTTTCATTCTGTTTGAAGTTAATCCAAAGCTTACACTGGCTGATGTGTTGCATCTGGTGTAATCCTTTAAAACCCAAACCACCAGCTTCCCAAGGTTTAGCCACTTTTTGCCAGCTTGCCCAAGCCAATTGTTTTCTGTTCCCAACCCAAAGGAATCTGTTGAAGGTTCTTTCCAGCATCAAAGAGGTGCTTCTTTTCATTGTTTCCACTTGGGGTACATATAGAGGGATAGAGGTAAGGATGCTCTTTAGTAGGGTGATCCTTCCACCATTGGACAGGTAAGAGTTAGACCACCACTGAAGAGTTGAGGTTATCTTGTCAATAACCTCATCAAATTGAGTCATCTTGGTTCTTCCTCTTATCAAGTGAATCCCCAAATATTTGAAGGGGAGGCTCAGGCTAGAGAATCCAGTGTAAGAGTGCATCCATTGTTTGATTGGTAGGGAGACTCTTTTGCTGATCAGGATCTCACATTTATCCTTGTTTACATTAAGACCAGACACCTGCTGGAATTTTTCAGGCACTCCATAATGGACTTGGTAGCAGACTTAGTGGCCCTAATAAAAATCAGAATGTCATCAGCATAGATCAGATGGCTGATATCCATCTTAGCTCTGTTGTGATAAGTGTTGAAGCTTTTTCTATTTTCCTTACAATCAATAAGTCTAGAGAAGTAATCCAGGAACAGGATGAAAATGGTGGGGGATAGAGGGTCCCCTTGTTTGAGCCCTCTAGAAGCTTTAAAAAACCCATGAGCTTTTCCATTTATAAAAACTGAATTTGCATTATCCTCCAGCCATCTTTTAATAATCAGACAGAACTCCCTGGAAAATCCCCTAGCCTCCAAGCATTCTATAATGAAATCCCAGTTCACCATATCATAAGCCTTCTTCAAGTCAAG
>JXCR01088842.1:5295-24131 GCA_002079205.1 Phalaenopsis hybrid cultivar | reverse complement strand
ATGCTCGTTCTTTGCAGATATGCCAAAGTCTTTCATGTGACTGAAGAAGCCAAACCCCTCTTTGATCCGGCCAGTGTGGCTGCAAGCCGATATCAATGTGAGGAAAGTAATGTGGTCGGGCAAAAACCCAACATTCTCCATCTCATGAAACAAGCTAACCGCTTCATCAACCAAGCCATGGGCTCCATAAGCGGCAATAATGCTGTTCCAGGACACCTCGTTCTTCTCCTTCATCGAATCAAAAACACGACGAGCGATGTTTAACTCCCCACATTTGCCATACATATCTATCAGACAACTCTCAGTATACAAATCTGCTGTGAAAGCAGCTCTGATCATGAAGCCATGGATCTCCTTCCCATAATTCAGCGCAGGTAAACTCGCACAAGCTGATAGAATGGAGGATATGGTTACAGCATCACACATCATCCCCTCAGCTCTCATCTGATAGAACATATTGAAAACCTCTTCTGGTTCCCCATTTTGATTAAAGTTTGCAATCATGGAGTTCCAAGCCACAGTATCTTTGTCCAAAATCTTCTCAAAAATTCCATGGCCGAGATCCAGTCGTCCGCATTTTGCATACATATCGATCAGAGAACTCGCCACATAACAAATTCCTTCAAATCCATTCTTAAGAACATAACAGTGTAATTCTTTCCCTAATCGTAAAGCTGCAAGGCAAGCACAAGCAGGTAAAACGGTAGCCAACATGATGCCATTGGGTCTAATTCGCTCCTTCAGCGACCTGCGAAACATCAGTAAAGCTTCGTCGCTCAATCCATTCAGCACATAGCCGGATATCATGGCGCCGCATATCGCAACATCCATTGCTCCATTCATGTTAAAAACCTTGTTTGCGAGTCCTACATCTCTGCTCTTGAAATATATATCGATCAGCGCGCTCTTCAAGAACAAATCAAAGCAAACATTGTTTCTGAGAATGTAAGCATGAATTTCCTTGCCTTGCTTTAGATTTGCTGAGTCGGAGAAGGAGGGGAGCAAACTTGAGAGAGTGATAGAATCTGGTTTTATACCGGCATCCTGCATCTTGTAGAACGATTCAACAGCTTCGTTCCTTAATCCATTTTGAACCAAACCAGATATCATTCCGTTCCAGGTAACAACATCGGATTTCGACATCAAACCGAACAACAGATTCACATCGCTCAAACATCTGCATTTGGAGTACATTGCTAGCAGTGTGTTTGCAACGGAGATCTCTGAATCGAGGCTGAGTTTGATTGTGAGGCCATGAATCAGAGCTCCATAACTCAGTAATGCTTGCGAAGCACAGAGAGATAGAATCGAAGAAAAAGTTACATAATTTGGCTTAGTTCCTGAGCTCAACATCCATCTGAAGATCTCGAAAGCATGTTCAGCATCCCCAACTCTGACATAACCATCCATCATCACATTCCACAACACACAATCTCTTTCAGGCGTTTCATCAAACACCTTCCTTGCATCCTCAACAGAACCGTTTTCAGCATACATTTTTATCAAAGAACTTCCCACAAAGGCATCTTTCTCCATTCCCATCAAGGAAATCATCTTGTGGATGTAATTACCCAAAGTAGATGCCGATAAGGCGCAGCAGGATTTGATCACATAAGGAAATGTGTATTTATCAGGGAAGATTCCAGCGCAAAGCATCTTGAAATAGAACAATAAGCTGAACTCAAACAGACCAATCATGGAGAATCCGCGAATCATCCAATTCCAGATCAAAGTTGAATCTTTTCCCACGGAGAAAAACAAGGATTTTGCATCAGAAATGCTTCTGCACATCACATACATACCAAGAATGCTGCTTTCGAGGAGATTGTCGGCCATGAGGCCGTATGAAACAACCTGGGAGTGAACCTGGCGGCCTCTCTGCAGATCGGATGGGTTGCGAAGAGTCCGCAGAATTAGAAGAAACCGGCTGGTGAAATCCTCCGAAGAAATTTTTTGAGCTTGATGGGAATCAACGATGTTAAAAACTGATTGTGACGAATATATGCGGATCAAGTTACGGGCTTTGGATGCTAAGACTCGTTTGCGGATGAAATTTAAAGAGGTTCCATTCATTACAGTGCAGTTGGAGGAACATGCGTCGTGGGTGAGAGTAGAACTAGAACTCAAAATGAAAACTTAGGATTTGGAGCAGGATGTACGGTGGGGTGGCGCGCACGGGGCATTTCCATACGGACAACATCTACGTGGAGACGGTCTACACGGTAGATCATCATAGATCATAGATCACAATGAAAATATATATTCGGTGAGCTTTAATTTTAAAAAAAATTTATTTTTTTTATTTAATAGATTACATCCTCACTGTGATCTACGGTGTAGATCCGACACCACATGCATCTCTGCATGCGATATCCGTATGCAATAATTTTTTTAGAAAGAGAAGAAAAATTAGTGTTATACCCCTTATAATCTTTCTCTATTGTACCTTCAGTAAGTTCAGCACTTCTATTTTCATATATTTATAGGTTACAGATAGGTTACATGGATGCTACATGAGATATATCACAGATATAACCGCTCAATAACCTCTAAATAACCTCTCTAAGTCTTACCCATGCAAATTTTTCTCGAGGTAGAGAGAAGTAATTTTGGCGGGGTCCTCTAAATTTATTTAAAGTTAATTTTTCTTTACTATAATTTTATTTAAGTTATTTTTTTAACTTAATTTTATTTAAGTTAATTGATTAATAGTTAATAACTAAATCAAGTATTATCAGCCTAATTATACTTTAAAAATTTTGTTTATTTTTAAATTATTAATTAATAAAAGAATAAATATAATTTCTTTATTTATCCAATAACTTCATAAGTAATTATTAATAAATGTAATTAATAACAAATTAATTATTCTCTTATAAATATTAAATTTGTATTTAATAAAAAAATTACTAAGCATATATATAATTATTAATTAACAATTTTAGAAATTAAATATTAATTGAATTTAAGAAGTTAGTTTGTCTATTTTGAAAGATTTTAAGAAGTCAAAATGTACATAAGAGCATCAGAACAAGGAAAGGCAGCAGTTCCTCACCTTTAATACATTGCCTCTCTTCTTATCAAGGACCAAACCCCTAATCATATACTTCCAATTGAATTTCCAGTTTAGTAGCTGCAAAGAGGAGTAATATGTGACAAATAAAATTAGAAATCATGCCAGATTATGGTAAAATATATAAATTAAATTTCAAGTATGCATAAGAGTAGGGGTGTAAACGAACCGAACACGAACGAACAGAGCTTGTGTTCGTGTTCGGTTTGTTTGAAATAAGCTCGTGTTTCAAATTGTTCGCGATATCACTGTTCGTGTTTGTTTCTTAACAAACGAGCCGAACACGAGCTATTCGTGAACGGCGAGCCAGTTTGCCATCCCTAATATTAATATATATAAATAATATATTATATTAATTATATAACTTATATTATATAAATATATAATATCTATATTAGTATATTACTAATATAGTATATTAATATATTATTATTATTATTATTTTATATATTATAATTTATAAAATTTAATTTTTTAAAATATCATAAATTTTTTATATATAATTAATTTAAATTTAGGGTCTAGACTATTTATCTGTTTAGGCTAACTTAACTAGCACAACAGTGCATCTGTCTTCACATGTTGGAGGTTGTCGAGCAGAGCATGCATCCTTTTTGTCCCCATGTATATGTATATATATATATATATATATATATATATATATATATATATATATATATCACATTTTGATTTCTCCTTGGCGCGAAAGAGGGAAAAAATGACGTAGAATTGAAAAACCCTTCTTTTTAGTCACCGTAAATAGTGGGTTCACCAATACGAAGATAGTTAATTATCTATCGATTTCAAAAAAAAAAACAAAAAAACTATTTGTCATGAAGAAGGGGTTTAAGATATATAGCTTGATTTTTATTATATGACATTTTAAGGGTGCATGACATACGTAATTTTTAAAGAAATTTAGAATATATTTAACTTTTGAAGATAATAACTTAGCTAGAATTGCTCTATTTGCCTGGCCACTAGCTCGTGTCGACCATCTCCAATCGAATGCATGTGATTATAAGTATAATTATCATTTTACAATAATCATTCTCCTATACACATAGGAGTATTTATTCTTGATAGGGGGAGGAAAGAACTAATGTGAAAAGACACTGTCTCGCTGCTCATCTCTCTCTCTCACTTTTTTTCTCATTATATATGTTATATTTCTTGAGTTTTATTCATAGACAATTTTGGATTTAAATTTCTAAAGGTTTGTTAAGTGTGAATCATACCACAAACAAAAAATGAAACTGACTCATGTAGAAGTGCTAACAATATATTGTCGGAAAGAATAATCAAACACATTCATTCAGCCATCCAGCGAACCCTGCCATACTAGCTCCATTCATGCCAACCACGAGCTCCATTCGGTTTGACAAGCTAGGTCCTGTCAACTCAGCCAACTCCATTTGGCTCGTTTAGCTCCATTCAACTTGATCGGTTCCAATCGGCCCTATCAGCTTCGTTCAGCTCAACCTATGTCATTCAGCTCACCCAGCTCCAATTGATCGGGTAAACTCTTGTTAGCCACCCACAGTCAGCAAAAAAAAAATACTCTCCCCATAAAGTTCTCTCAAAAATATTATAAGAAAATAGTTTATCAAAGGGAAGATACTCCATGAATGAGTGAAATTGAGCATCAAGAAAAACTCTACATGAAAAATCTCTCAGGACCCTCCTTATTTTTGTTTTTTTGCATTTATGATTTTTCTTATTTCTTAAATATGAATTCACCCATGGCACTCTTGGAACTTGCCTTTGACAATCAAGTTTATAGAGAATAAAGAGAAAATAACCTATATCTTTTGACTCTATCTGGCTTAATAGCAAAATGCTAGGGACGATATTAGATAAGTTCTTTAAAAAATATAAGTCGTCCAAATAAAAAATGAACTCAATTAACTAAGGGTTGAAGACAACGAGATCTCGACCAAGATAAAGTTGACACTTTATGTTGACTGCTTCCTGCAGAAGAGTTACAACCCCCAGGTGAAGCATTGTTTGAATTTAAAAAAAATTCTTGAATTTCTTTATAAGTAAGCCATGTTAAAGAGAATAGCCAATCCAGTCATAAGAAAAAGAAAGCTCCTTTCACTGATAATACTTGGGGAACTCTCTTCATAAACCAAGTTAATTGTAATAATTATGAGATGATGATCAATGAGACTACTCTCTAAAAGTGAATCAAACGGCCCCATGACAGAAGCATGAAAAAGAGCTTAGAGCACCCAAACAAATAAATAGTCTACATATAAATAGATGCCTCACTCATTTCCACTTCAACAATTTTCCAACTCATATATAGAGAAAAGCATACACTCATCTTACACAGATCGATAATTTTAGTTTCATATCTATCATTTTCTTATTTTTTTTCACATGTTTTTCAAGTAGTCAAGAGAATTAGTAAACTATTATGTATGAAAAAAAATTATCCTTTGTATTTTTAAAGTACGAAGATCATCCAAAGAACCTATTGAACTCAACCAATTCTAGTTGGCTCGGTCAGCTCCAGTTGGCTCAGGCAACTAAAATTGGCCCGGTCAGCTCCATCCAGGCCTGTCAGTTCCAGTCAGCTCGACCAAATTCATTCAGCCAAATCCATGTTAGCTGTAATTGGCTGGCTAGACCAGCTCCAGTTGATCTGACCATCTTCATTTGACCTGACTTCGACTGACTCTATTCAGTATGAACAGTTACGGTAGGCTCGACTGGCTCCATTCAGCTCAGCCCTAAACATCATGTTATCTATGTAAAAAAAAGGTGTACTTCAATTTTAAAGTTAAAATTATGATTTTTTTTTTGATATAAGAGTTTTGGTGATATAATTATAAAAGTAAGCTTTACTTATTAGAAATGCAAATACATAAAAATTAGGTGATATCTATGTAAATGCCCATATATATTAAAGTAATTTATTAGGTTTTCAATCGCTGTCCGTTGAGCCGCGCCCTCCACTCACTGGTTTCACTGAACAAATCGCATCATCTATCTGCTCTGAGCACGAGCAAGACCGACATGGTAACACTGCAAGGAGCCATCACTGCTCGAATCAACTGCACCCAACACAACACATTCACCCCGTGGCGAACCCCTATCCCTAATCACCGACCACCGGAGGTACTCCAAACAAACCCTAACTGTCCGGAATGGCCCCGCCGAACCGCTCTTCTGGTCCTCTCCCTGCCGGCTGTCACAGCATGGCTATCCATTCCCCGCCGAGCTGCCGCTTTCTCTATTAGCATTAGTGAGAACGTCAATTTCTGCGACCCGTTGTTTTTTTATCTCATTTATGTTATTACTTGCTTCGTTTAACGGTAGTGGATTTTGGTAATTATTTGTAGCGGGACCAAAGGAATGGCTCCGAGATCAGAAGAAGAAGGCGGCCAGGTTCGTCTTGGCTCCCATCGACGCGTCTCGGCAGAGCCTCCGCAATGCATATCAGGCGATTGGTACTTAGTGATTTGTTTTTGTTTCTATTATACGTTATTCTCTTCGGAGTTTGTTTGGTTTGCATAAATTCTGGAAGGGTTTCCATTCTGGGGATGAAGACATCAAATGAAACAATGTTGGAAGGTTTGAAAGGCCATTAAGAATGGCTGAAATGGTTTTTCATTTGGAGGTGAAAGTGACAAAACACTAAAGTTTTTCTATGATTCAGGGGTTTGAAATGTATGAAATAAGTAGAATTAGGGCATATTTATAAAGTTTGAAAATGATATTACTGCTCTGATTAATGTAGGCGCATTTCTTCGCGAACCTATTACTCGTATGCCCCTCTCCGTGCTCCCCTCTCACTGCTGCCCTCTCTCTCATGTTTCTTCTGCCCTAGGTCACGCCACTCTCCGGTGGCAACAAGTTGCCTTTCTACTTTCCCTTTTCTCTCTTATCTCTGTTGGCAATGGGTTGCCTCTCTTCTCTCCCTCTTCCCTCCTCCCTCCGATCCCGGGCTCTCTGTCTGTTTATTGTGCTCTCCATCCTCCTATGGTATCACCTATGTTTTTTCGATCGAATGATTTTCCCTTTGTGATTTGTGGCTTTTTTATTTGCGGTTTGAAGTGAGAATTTGAATTTTGCTATTTTTGGCTTTCTCATTTGTGTTTAAAGTGCGAATTGGATTTTGCGATTTGTGGCTTTCTTTTTATGATTTGAAATTTAAATTTTGCGATTTTGTGGCTGAATGTAATATGGAATGTGGTTTATCTTTACTTTTGATGTTTGATTGTGAATTTGCAAAATGGCTGAAAGGGGTGCTCGATTTGTTGGTATCAATGTTTCATGTAGTAGTCTCAAATGAAAAATATGGCATGGAGTTTTATCTATACCTTTGATGTTTGAGTGTGAATTTGAGAAATGGCTGAAAGAGGTGCTTGATTTGTTGATAGCAATATTTCGGGTGCCCTGTATGTAATTGCATCAAATGATAAAATTGTGATGGGGTTATATATGTACCTTTGATGTTTGAAAGAGAATTTGAAAAATAGCTGAAAGGGGTTGCTTGATTTGTTGATAACAATGTTTAGGGTGCCCTTTATGGAATTGCATCAAATGAAAAATATGGGGTGAGGTTTTCTCTTTGTCTTTGATGTTTGATAGAGAATTTGAAAAAACACTGAAAGAGAGATCTTGATTTGTTGATAGCAATGTTTTGGATGCACTGCATGAAATTGCATCAAATGAAAAATATGAGGTGGGGTTTTATCTTTACCTTTGATATTTGACAGAAAATTTGAAAAATGGCTGATAAAGGATTTCTGATTTGTTGATAGCAATGTTGTGCATGTGGAGGTGGTGATGTACGTTGGTTTGTGTGTGGAGGTGGTGGTTAGTGTGTGGTTGTGTTTGTGTTAGAAGATGTGTTAGAGGATGTGTTAGTGGATGTGGTTGGTGTGTGGTTGTGTTTGTGTTAAATGATGTGTTGGTGGATGTGTGGAGGTGGTGGTGGTGTTTCAGAGGTGGTGGTTGGTTTCCGGTTGTGTTTGTGTTATAAGATGTGTTGGTGGATGTGTGGAGGTGGTGGTGGTGTTTCGGAGGTGGTGTGTGGCTGTGTTTGTGCGGAGGTGTTGGTTTGTGGAGATGGTGTTGTGGATGTGTTGGTGTGTGGAGGTGGTGGCAGTGGTGATGTGTAAGTGGTGTAGTGTGGTGTGGACGGGCATTGGTGATGATAGTTTGACATTCCTTTTTTTGTTTGAGTTGCGATATTGCGACATTATTATTTATGTTGATTAATTTTTTTTCATGTTAGTAATACAATGATTAAGACAAAAGATGCTGGTTGATCTACAATGTGGGATAAAGAGATAAAATTATTATTTTGTAACCTTTGCCTCAAGGAGGTCAAATTGGAAAACATGCTGACAACTTATTTCAACAAAAAGAACTGACAAAAACTACAATGTTCTCTGCTTACTTCATAACAACCACATAACTACGGAAGACAGTTTTACAGGTCCAAGAAGAAGAACAAACAACTGTGACTTCTTTAGGTAGACAGATGGGTTAGAGGATTTCACCGCCGAGAGTGATCGAGCGTGGAGAGTTTTCCTGGATCTGGATGCAGTTTATCTCGTGACTTACACTAGTTGTATTTTAAAAATAATATTATCATATTATTGATTGTTATTTTAGTAGTTTTTTTTTTTTAATTTTTTATAGTGTGCTACTCACTATTTAGTGAGGTTCCTTTTTATTTTGTAATGTTCAAACTGAATATTTGCTTTTAAGTATGAGATGAGTTAGTAAAAACAGTTATGTTGTTAGCAAAATTACAATACATGGATAAAATAATCATTTATCCAGAAACAATTGCAACACAATTATTTTCAAATTGCAAAAAACAAACAAACTGTCAGCTTATCCGCAATAATTTTCCATCACAGCTGTTGTGCAACAACTTATTAATAAGCTGCAGATGCCCCAAACAGACCGTAAGAATATATAAGAATATTCCATATTCTTATTTACAAAGATCATACTAGATTGCACTCTTCCTTAATTTCTCCCTTGATCTAGAATTAATTGGATCCTTCCTTTGAGTCTACGACCAACATGAAGTAGGGGCTGCCATTGGCGGTCCTGCAACATTTGCCATTGACGATGTATTTGATTGATGATCCGAACAATCGTTTTGTTGATATTGGCACACAAATCCAATATGATTGAAAAATTGAAATTCAGATAGTTGAATTGATGTGAAAGAAGTTTTGTGGATTAAATTTGGTGGTGGTTGAAAAAAGATGGTGATATTTAGCTCGTTTTTTTATTGAAATGTTCGTCTCTTTGAGATTAATAATTAGTCACAAATGGCTTGCAAAATTGAGGTTGACGAAAGTCTCAAGAACTCCAGGAAGCTAGGATACCATTGGATGAATTGCATAGTAACTAATGTTCCTTGCGACTGTCAGACACCACCATTGTATGGTGTGTGAGAAGTGCTTTCTAGTGGGTGGATTGGAGGTTGTCATTGCTTGAACTCTGCCATATGTGATGGATGAGGCGGCGGCGGCTTGGAACAATTAAGTCATGCCTTCAATTTGCTTATATTTGAATATTTTAGGAGTTGTTGGATTGTTGTGATGAGTAGGACATGTTTTGCAACAATTTTGCATTGCTTCGAGCTCACTTGATCTCTAAATATTTTTAGAGTTAAAATTGTCTGAGACGGGTACTTTACACCTACTGTTATGCTTGTTAGGTAGATATATTCAGTTGCTTGTGGATTTAAACTAGTATCTAGAAAATGATTATTATTTTGTCTGCATTTATTTTATGATGAAATTGAAATTGTTACATTTGAAGAGCTTTTGAGAGGGTCTTTCTGAAGCATAGCATAAATCGTGATTTCTAAATAAACTCGACTAATAATCCATTTACTCAACTTTATTATTTTCAAAAACACTGTTTGCAACGCCAGGCAACCGATTAAACAAGAAAGGGAAAAAAAAAATTAGGCCATCACATAACTTGTATGGCCCTCATCTCACAAAATAAATTAATAAATAAATAAATAAAAAGAAATTAAATTTCTTTACGACTAAACAGGAAAGAAAATATACCGTGCACTCATATTCTTCTCAACCAAGTAGGTTTGGGGAAAATAAGTTTCAATCCAATCTCTCTATCATTGTTGTTATCATTTATTTTTCATTTCCTTTATTGTAATTCCTTCAAGCCAAACAAAGCTTTATTGGCTTGGTTTTCAGAATTTTGATTATGCTTGACAGATTTGAAATCACCAGTGATGGTTGCTGGGGAGCTCCGGAAGCTGCTGAATTCTGCAGCTAGGGATTGTGTCCCTCAGGATAGGAATTCTTTTGTAGCATTTCAAGCCCGTACGGGAGTGGAGGTTGGGTTTCTCTTGGAAATCAGATAGATTGAAATTTAACTTTTATGAAAAGAAGTGCTTTTCTTTCTTTTCCACATGACTTGTGGAGAACCTGGAAGGTTTCATCAATGCAGTTAAAATATGAAATTTTTGTGTTCTTGCAGGTTTGCACTTTTGCGTTGATCGTAAAGAATGCTGCTTCGCTACTCGATGATGGGGATCCGGTGAAGCTGGAGGCAGTGACTAGGCTGGACGATCTCATAAGGTTCATGAAGTGGACATTTGAAATCAATTTTTTTTTATTTTAAATTCTGATATTGAATTTGTCAACATTGGAAGTCCAAGCCTGCTATGATATTCAGCTTTATGTGGGTTCTATCAGAAGAATGTTGGTTGAAGTTTTGAAAATGTGGAGGTGAAGATGCGTGAAGGGCACATATATTATTTCATGAAGTTGATATTGGTTCTGTAGGAATAACTGATGATTTCATGAAGTTCAAACTCCTTATATCACATGCTTCTTGCTACTAGTTTATATAGATTATTGTTTAACCAACTTTTTGTTTAGGCTTACCTTGTGCAAGTCTTGCACTTTCGAACTTTTTGTAAATCTTGAATGTTCATGAACTTATACACTAATTATAGAAATCCAAGTGGTTAGACATTTGCATTTTATTTGGCAGGTAAGTGAAATAAGTGTTCTTGATACTTAATTTTAAGTGTATTCAATTTACCTTTATAAATAAAAGTATTTAGGTAAATTTATCTTGATTATTTTTTGTATGTGCAGATCATTTTCATTTCTTGGAGGTATCATTGATGACAGTGATCTTGGTGTGACTTCAGATAGGTATGATCCTTTTAGAGGAATTTTATTTTACAAAATCAACATTATAGAGGGGCAACTGAGTTTGGCCGACATAAGTTCGACTTGATAATTGACTCATTAGTCACACTTTATGAGCGAGCGAACCGAACTAGCCTTTAATCACGTTGTTAGCTCATGAGCAGGCTCATTTGAAAGAACTTTTAAACAATATATACTTATTGATATAATCATTTAAGGCTTTAATTACAAGGTTACAAAAAAGAAAAAAAAAAGTAAACTTCCAATTTTCTTTCTCAAAAAAATTATTTTTTATCTATATTTTCTCCTTGTTTACGTTAGTTACATCGTTGCAACCTTTGGGATTTACTTTTATTTTATTTTCTTGTACAAGAAGACGAAGCGGCTTAAACTCATTGAAGTGAGCTCGAACTTGATTAGCACATCAACTCAAGCTCAAGAAGGGGTGACCCTAACTCAATTGAACTTGTTTTCACAGCTACTTATACCAACTATTTGGAATCGTATTTACACTTCCTCAATAATAAATCTCATTGAATGCTACTTTGTTCAAGTGATCTAGCATGATTTTGTTGTATGTCACTTGGTCTATTTTTTTCTTCTTTATTCCTTCAACTTATTCTACCCTCCGCTGCCATTGTACGCACATGTTGTACAAGTCTATTTTGTGCCTGTTTTGTCTACATACAATAAGTTCTCCTCTCACCATCATGTTTATACAATCATTTATTACTCCATTTATTTAACAAAACTTAATTTTAAAGTAATATTCTCAATCTGTATTCTAAATATTTTGAACAAAAGCTCCAATTTACTTAATTCTATGACACTTAAGTATCCATTGATCTTCCAAAAATATTGATTGATAATATCATTCTTACATTCACTAAACTAATCCTAAGCCTCATATCATTTAAAAGTTCTTTCAATATTTCACTTTTAGTGAATAAGTGGTCTCATCTATTTAAATTATGTCACATGCATATAGCATGAGTGCTTCACTTAAAAAAACTTATATAAGCACCTCTCTTTTCAATGCAACCGTATTAGAATTAATGTTGATGCATGATGTAGGTCTACTCTAATTGTGATAATGTTTACTCATGATATGACAAAGGTATAAATTTCTTCAATCCTATCAATTGATGTTGACTATGTGCTACATTGTTCAGATTGAAATTATTGCTGTTTAAGATTTTCAAAGTCCTGGTAGGACTTTGAAAATTGATTTTAAGTTGCTTCTCACACCGGATTTAACTCTTAATGCAGGGAAAAGGTGAAAATTGGCCTGTTGCAATCAATCTCCGCCCTTGACAATTTTGAACAGGGTATAAAAGATTGTTTAGGTGTCTGAAGGCTTAAACCTTTTTTACTGCATTCTCCAATATCTTTTTTCTTTTTAGATTTTACTTCAAAGCATTGAAGCTTAGGATTTAATGCCGTTTTCATGTAATATTTCCACTTGAGTGATCCGCTCAAGAGATTGGTTCAGGTACTGACGAACTTGACAGAGTCCAGTTGTGTCTTAGCTACTCTACTTCTTTGTACTGCATTTTGTTGTGATAATCATGCTATATGTTGAAGTGAAATATTGATTGCATTGTGCACATCATTGGTTTTTTTTGGAGCAGATATAGGGATGTAAATTGAGCGAAGCTGACTAGCGTGCTGGCTCGTGCTTGGCTCGGTAAGTGACTTGTGAACTAAACTCAATGAGCTAACAAACCTAGCTCTGACCAGCGCCGGCTTGACTCGTTAGCTTGTGAGTCGGCTTTTTAAAAAAATAATTAATATAAATGAAACTCAAATTATATTAGAATTCAATAGTTGTTCTTTTAAATTTATTAAAAATATTTAAAACATGAAATTTTACATTTTATATTAAGTGATTTCTTATTAATTATCACTTGAATGCTCATTCTATTTGTCATTGATTTTAAAACTAGCTTGAATTATTATTGCTTTCTCTCTATCATAATAAATAAACTGGTCGTAGAGTTGAGCTCGAGCTTGAACTAAATCAATTAATTAAGTTCAAGCCGAGGGTGGTCGAGCTCAACTCGACTCGTTTATACTCTTTGGCACATATTCGGATGGCTCAACCGACTGCTAAGTGCAGGGGAATCCAGGACATCCCTGCAATAGAACCAAAACAAAGGGAAAAGATATCTCCTCTAGTTTTACAATTTCGTATTTGACAGTATTTCCGACCATCACTAACAATCAATATTATGAATCTTAGTCATCCATCAGGATCTCTTAATCCAATGGTGGTTATTTCCTGTATTATAGTAATTCACCCTCTGCCTAATAGCCTAGTCCGCCCGACTGACATGAGTTTCTATCAGAGATGAAGGATCAACAATCATAATTGATCAACTGATTGACACCATCAACTAACAGAGGCCCTGTTTGGGGTAGCTTTGTCAGCTTTTTTTTAAAAAAAATAAGATTTTAACATTTAAATTTATTATATTAAAATAAGATTTTAACATTTAAATTTAGTATAATATATAATGTAATTTTAATTTTGGGAAAATGATATATTTTTATTTTGGAAAATAATGAGACCGGATAAATCTCATATATCTAATTGTTTAAATAACTGAGCACGATACTATAAATGATATATCATCTCGAGTGATAAATGTATCACTTATTGGTAGGCTTAACTATCTAAACTTAAAAGTTTATGACTCTATTTTGGTCTGTGAATTTTATAGCCGACAAATTCTCCTTTTAATATACAGATTAGACAGTGTTTAGATTAATCTGAGTTCTTAATTCCCTATAGAGGCAAACTCCTATAGTTAATTACATCCCAAATGACGATGTCATTTGAGAAAACTCTCGATAGTGATTAGAGGTTTCGTTTTCAAGATTGTTTATAGAAAAAGTCAAATGGGATATGTTCAAATATGAACAGTTATTTCAGGAATCCAAAGGAGCGAAAAGTAGTAGATGTCGAAGATACTGAAGAAGATTCAGTGGCATCTCAAACTAACCTATGGTTTGACTTTACATCTTTGAAGGAAAAATTATGCGATGTTTTGGTTCTGCAAGTTATTTAGATATTCGAGACTTGTGTCTGCATATCCTATGCAAATAGCCCGAGAAAATAGGAGGATTTATGTCGTTCCAGACGACAACCTCGGAAGCCTAAAAAGTTTAGGACTTATATCGTACGATATGAAATCGTATAAAGTCTTAAAAGATAATGTGAGGGTTTACGTTGTACTAGATGAACAATCTCGACGTCCTATAGGTATGTTATTTAAATCTATCGAAACTCGGTTGAAGTTCCTTCTGCCACCATCTGTCGTAGTCCCGATTGCTGCCCGGAGATGAATCACCAATCGATAACGTCATCGCTCGTTCCAAGGGAAAGGGATAAAGAAAAGAGAAAACCATGTCTCGAACGGCCTATTTTAAGTTGTTATACAAACATACTAGAAATGTAATAATTAAAGCATAAATATTGGTAAATGTATACAGTACAATAAAGAACAGACAAAGAGACTATGTAGTAAAGTGCGATAAGAAAAATGCATGAGATATGTAGCGAAGTACAGTACAGTACAGAAAAAAAGAAATATACAAAAAATAAAGTACGAAAATTAAATAAATAAAAGCGTACCTGATCAAATTCAGCTAAAGCTTCAAAACAGATTGCAATTGTATAATATAAATGGGTTAGGTAAACATTACCAGATTATAAAAGAAAAGTTAAATGATGCGCATATGAAAATCTCAAGATGGGATATTAAATTTCAATTTTGGGATAGGCTCAAACTAGACCTCTTTTTATTCCCTCGATCCCCCAAGCTACTGATATATTGAAGTCAACCTATCAACATCAACTAGAAGTCACCAGCAAATCACTTCTATAGTCAGACAACCTTAAACCCTATCGTTTAGTGAATATGTGAACGGAGTAGTATCTGAACTCATCAAAATGTAGTGCATTTATACGTGATATGTAGTATCTGAACTCATTGAAGTGTAGTGCACCCATACGTGATATGTAGTATCTGTCGTGCAGGGTATAGTGTGTGGTGTTCGTTGTATAATACCTGAGGTGTATTATGATATTCGTGGTGTAATGCATGAACTTGTCAAAATATATGATATATCTCTTATGTGGTATATGAAATGTATAGTACATGAGAGTCATAGTGTATGAAAGACAGTGTGTGTGAAAGACATGGTGCATGAAATGTGTAGTGTGTATGTGAGTGTTAACATGTATATCTATAGATATTGGTCAGTGCATAGTGTCTATGATGTGGTGTTTATCATTATGTGAGTGTAGTACCCGTGACATGGGTTGTTGTGTATCTGTTCTTTCTAAGTACCATTTCCCAAATCTTTTGGGGAGGGTTAAGGCTGCCGACGATTTAAGAAAGTGAAAGGGCATTGCACTAGTTGAGTGTTGATTTTATATTTTAGCTATAAACAAAGTTGTCAAATGGTTCTTTGCATCATCGCCCGTTACCCCTCGTCTCAAACTAATAGGCCACCTTGATATTTCATATGCTCATCCGACCGAATCTTTTATATTCATATCAATAAAATGGAAGAAGTAATCATTTAAACATTTCCATAACATTCGTCTTCCATTCTTAGGCTTAAATTCTAAGACTACATATGTGATCATATCAGACTTTACCAAATTCCCAAAGAGGCACATGCGCTTATTTTTATATTGCCAATTTCAAACATATGAAATTTATGCAGCTATAAGATCAATTTTAACAAGAGATTAAGATCCAAGACCCAAATATCCTCCAATAAAAGTCAGCTCAACAAAGGAGTGCAAAAACTCAAACTACCATTGAACCAAACCAAGCCCAAAGGCCTAAAACTAAGCCATCCAGAAACTAAACCCGAACTCTGAAAAGGGACCAATTAAACCATCAAAGGATAAGTTCAAACTCAATCACAGGAAGCCAAATCGAGCCCAACATCCAAAGCCAAAATCGAGCCCAGCACAGGGCTTAAAACTGAACTATTAGAAAACAGATTCCAACCTCTCAAAGAAAGAGGTAACAAGAAGGAGCAAAACTGCAACCCCAAACTAATATTAAAATCCAAAAGAAACTTCCAATATATGCGTTCGAGTAAGGCAGCAAAAGGATGAAGGTCGTAGTACCAAACTGTTACTCCAAGTTAAAAACAGTCTCCAAAAGCAATATTCGAATAGGGCATTGAGAAGTACAAAGGCCAGCCTCCCGAACGGCTATACAAAATTAAAATATAATCTCCGTATATATTTAAATGAAAGGCAGCGAGAAGCCCTCGAACCTTCATTAGATCTAAAAGAAAGTCCTCCATCTTATAATCTCACAGGTAGTATCACATGAATAACTAATCCGGAAATTGAATCAACACCCTAAACTGATTTGAAATAGATTCTATGGTGTTAAAGAAGGCAACTATTCCAGATAATCAAACATGATTGACATAAGAGATATTAAACTTTGCTTCAATACTATTCCATGATCACATTTCAAAGGCAAATTAAGTTTAACCTTAGCTCCTTGTTAACTCAAGGAATGAGAAGAGTAAGAAAGATCACAGAGATAAAGACTTCCAACACAACATAGAGTAAATTTCGGCACCCTATGTCTCCAAAATCTCCAAAAAGAATAACCTCTTTCAAATGCTCCCTTGAAGGGGTATTTATAGCCGAGCAAAGCGGAAGGAGCTCATGGCAAGGAGGGCCCACGCGAATCTAAGAATGAGACTCATGAGCGGGAGAGACCGTTACAAGAAAGTAACCGGCAGCTATGACCGGAGGAGAAGGTAAGCCATCGCCGATGGGAAAGGGAAAGACCGGAGAAACTGGAAGAAGCATTGTTGTTTGACCGAGAAAAAGAAAGGCTAGGGCACAGTTGTCCTAAGAAGAGGAAGGGAGCATATGTGAGGGAGAGAAAAAAATTGCGTACGTCAATCGTACGCAAAGATGTGTACATAATAGGGTACACGTGCGTTATACGTGAGTTACATGGGGGTTACAAGCGTGTTATAACTTCTTTGTAACTTTCGCGTAACTCAGCTGTAACCCGCGCTTTTATTTTATCCATTGGGGTTACAAGATTACAGCGGGGTTACACGGGAGTTACACGGGAGGTACAACGGGGTTATAACCACTTGTAATCCCCATGTAACCCCCGTGTACCCTTTTACGTACGTAACTCCTGTGTACGTTTGACGTACTCAATTTTTTTCCGTGAGGGAGAGTAGAGTTTAGGCTTATAAAAATATCTTTTATTTTTTTTAAAAAAAACTTTATCATATATTAAAAAAAAAAGAGAGAAATATTAAATTTTTGCGACTTACTCGTGCACGACGCCCCAACAAAATGGATGTCCTCCTTAGCTAAAATCGACATTCCGGACGCAACGACGTGGTTTGTTTCGTCATCTGGAGTCATCTGGACAAATTCTTCGACGATCACGTCGAATTAACTTCAATTCGTGCGCAACGCGATAAACGAAATTATCTTGACCTGATCGGAGCCGTTCAACGAATATATCATTGACCGGTCCTCACATAAGCGACAACCAAAGTCAAACACATCGCTCGCAGTGACAAGCCAAACATCGCACGCATCACGGTGTCCACCTATGTCTTTCAAATTTCTATAGGAGCTCAATAAGAGTTTCAATATGTCGGCTTTCATCGACTCAATTGGATGTCAAAGATTATAAACCGTCCATATGGAACTTTAAGGAGGAAAAAATGACTTGAATTTCTAAGGGGTGTGGGTCCCAGTCTAGTCCTCTAAGAGAGTCAAAATAGGAAAATCTTAAGGCTAGATCCTAGGGTATCTAGAGAATGGAAGACCTCAAAATGAGGTGAACAAGCTTATTTGGTGGGTGTATTTTGAAAACGCACCCAGGATCGTTTGGGTAAACTACGTTTTGGCAGTTTACTCAAAAAAGTTGTGTTTTAAAACCGCTGAAATCAACGTTTTCACATCGTTTATGGCTAAGTGTAGTGGCAGCTTTCTAGCTGTCGTCTAACTTAAAAAAAAAAAAAAATTTTGTAATAACCGCCGCAACTTTTTGAACAGATTATTTTTCAGCAGTTTATTAATAAACTGTAGTTGCCCCAAACAAACTTTGAATCAACTAGGCCGACTCTTTGACAGTAAGAGTCCAACCCACTACTAGCACCCCTCCTAGCCGACTTAAGCCCTTACCAAACCATGCCAACCAATGGGCCTCTCTAGCTCTTTTCAAAGGATTTGTCGACCTAGCTAGCCGAGCTTTAGAGCGCCCATATATGTAAAATACATGTAATAATCTATATAACCCCCCATTAAAGCAGTGGTACAAATGTAATTCAACATACCAGATCCCCCATTCTCTATAAATATGGGGTCATTCTAAGATATATATACATACATACATGTAATAACCGAAGGGCCTCTCTAGCTTATGTTTTATGTTTCAAATGCTTCAAATGCTTATTAATATATATATATATATATATATATATATATATATATATATATATATATATATATATATATATATATATATATATATATATATATATATATATATATATATATATAT